>CM038218.1:57424595-57575167 GCA_021442155.1 Cymbidium sinense | reverse complement strand
AAATAAATCACAAAATAAACATAAAACCAAAATAAAAAAAAACAAAACCACACAAACTAAAACCTAAAAATAAAATAAAATAAAAAAAATAAATAAAAAAATAAAACTAAAAAAAATAAAACTAAATAAAAAAAAAATAAACTAAAATAAAAAAAGTAAATATAAATAAATAAAATAAACTAAAAATAAAAAAAATAAAATAAACTAAAATAAATAAAAATGAAATAAAACCAAAATAAATAAAAAAACTAAACCTAAAATAAACAAAATGAAATAAACCTAAACCCAAATTAAAATAAACTAAATAAAATAAACTAAATAAACCTAAAATAAAATAAATAAATAAAATAAATAAAATAAACCTAAACTTAAAAAAATAAAACCTAAAAAATAAATTGAAAACTAAACCAAAACCAAAAATAAAAAAACTAAATAAAATAAAATATATAAATTAAAAATAAACATAAACCTTAAACCTAAAAATAAAATAAAATAAAAACCTAAACTAAAATAAATAAACCTAAAATAAATAAACTAAATAAAATAAAAATAAAAATAAACCTAAATAAATAAAAATAAAATAAACTAAAATAAATAAAAATAAACTAAATAAATAAATATAGTTAAACCCTTTACTTAATTTAAAAAAAAATAAACCCTAAACCCTAAATCTAAATAAATCACAACCCACAAACCCTAAACCTAACACCTAAAATACCTAAACCACAAACTCTAAATCCTAAACTAACCATAAACCTAAACTTAAACCACACTAAACCACAACTAAACCCCAAACCATAAACCCCAACCTTGAATGCAAACCTGGCAGACATCAACCCAGGCTCATCCCAGTCGATGGCGAGAAGGTGGAGGTGGCGATTATTGTAGGGGTGGTGGGGGGACTGGAGATGGTGGTGGATATGGAGGTGGTGGTCAGAGCAATGGTGGTTGTGTAGGTGGGATGAGCGATGGAGGATACAATCGTGGTGGTGGTGGAGGGAGAGATTGGGGATATGATGGTAGATCTTGCTACTTGAGAGGCGGGGGTAGTTCTGATAGGAACTTGAGATACTAAAGAATGGCCGATCCAATTTGCTTCTTATGGAACTGTGTCTTATAGTAGAGACGGTTCTATTTATCTTAGGTTTTTGATTTGTTCTATGGGTACTCATTTTTTATCTATGTCATCACTTATGTCTTAGAAAACTTGGGGTGCTACTTGGTTGATCAAATTAAAAAGAAAAAATGTTGAATCTAAATTTATTCTTTGTTGAAAAAATCTATAAACATTAAACCCTAAATCCTAAACCCTAAACCATAAAGAAAAAGATAAACCCTAAACCTAAAACCTAAACCCTAAACCCTAAACCTAAACCTAAATCCAACCACAAACCTAAATATAAACCACAAACCTAAACCCTAAACCCAAACCCACTAAACTCACAAACTAAACCCAAACCCTAAACCCTAAACTCAAAACCTACCCTAAACCCAACCACAAACCCCCAAACCCCTAAACCCCTAAACTAAAAACTAACCTAAACTAACCCTAAACATTAACCCAAAATCTTAAACCCTAAACATTGAATAAAGTTGTCATTAGGAGTAGTTCTAAAGAATGACTAATCCTAACTTTGTTATGGTAGCTAAAGAAAATGTCTGCAAGAGACTTTCTCTTAACTATTAGAGATTTGAATACCCTAAACCTAACCTAAATCATATCATAATACCATATATTATAGTATAATGTAGCATCATAAATTTTAGCATGTAGTGATGTGCTTTTGGATGTTATAAGATGTTTCAAAACATTTTAGTATATTATGGTATTGTTATAGTCTATATTAATATAAATCATAAAAATATTGATTTAATAAATTAGATGATGAAATTTGTTAAATTTGAAGTGGGAATTAGGTTGTAGTACCAAAGGTGTGTATGCCACTTGTAGTCTAAAAGTAAGATTTTATGTTCAAATAAATATTATATGTTGTAGCATAGTATATAGCATCATATATCATAATATATTATTCTGCATTTTAAATTCTTTTAGTATATTTTACAATCATGCGGTCGAGTACACTAGCATTATTTATAAAAATGTTGATTTAGACTTTAAAATGGTAGAATTTGGCCAAATTCATAATAGGTAGCATGGCATCATAATATATTCGTTTCAATTTAAAATATGTAAGTGATATGACTAAAATATATAGTTTTTATTATTTAGACTAATTTTATGATTTTTTCTTAAGCAATCCCTTGTGATGTGATATGCAAATATAATATAATATAATATGTTATAGTGTATTATAATATATGATGCCATAACATAGTGTAGCATCATGCATTATAGCATACTATGTGTATTACTACTTATTTTTTTTAGCATATTTTAGTTTGTTATAGTATGATGTAGTAGAGTTTGTACTTGGTATAATTCATAATACTGATTTATAGGCTGAGATGATGGGATTTGGCCAAATTTAAGGTAAGCTTTAGGGAACATCATTGGGGTGTGCTATGTGTGTGTCATTTAATCAAAAGAATGGAATTTTGCATCAAAAATAAATGTTTATTTTTCAACCAATTTTTATAAATTTTTTGCTTAAAGTGATTCATTTTAAGGTGTAATGTAAGATAATAAATTTTATGAAAGCATATTAAAATATAATGTACATAACAATATAACTTCACATAAATATAAATGTCATAGTGTCTTACTAAATGTTATTGTACATTTTAGTATGTTTTACTTTTGTTATAATACATTGGGTCAAAACTCAAAAAAATGTTAATTTGAAAGTTGAGATGGAAGAATTTGGCCAAATTCATGGTACACACAGAGGCAACCAAAATTATGCTATTTTGTACCATTTCTAATAGAAAAATAACAATTTTACATCAAAATGAACATTATTCATATTTTGAGAAAATTTTTATTATTTGTTCCTTTTAAGTGATTCTAATGAGGTGTAATGTTAGACAATATATTATATTTTAGCAAATTATAATATAACATCATATATTATTATATAATATAGTGTGTTATAATATGTTTAGCATGATATTGTATAGTTAGTTTGAGCTTGCACCATCACAAATCATAAAATGTTGATTACAATGTTAAGATTATGTAATTTAATGAATACATTTAGGCTTTTTGAAGTATTAAAGGTGTGCATAAGAAGAAATAAGATTTGATGAGAATTCCATGTCAAGGACATGGAGGAAGATCCACTAGGGGATCACATGCATTGGACATGACATGTGAGGGTCTATGTCGATGGCATAAAGAAAATCACTGGGGATAAGATTTGAATTTGATTTGATTATATGATTTGTGAAAAGAAGATCCACTAGGAATAAGAATATATATTCTACAGGGGATTAAGATTGAATTGACTTTAATTTGTTTTATTTTAACTGATGTGGAGGCATATCTGCTAGAGATATGGGGTCGAGTCCCCAGGGATCGGTATATGAACCTTAGGAAATGTTTGGGCTATCTAGATTGGGGATTTTGATTTCATAGATTTGTTTAGGGATGTATTCATTGGGGATAAGAGATTAGTTGGACTTCTTTGATTTAGAATCTACTAGGGGAGTTTGTTTAATTTGGTTCCACTAGGGAGGTTGGTTTTAAATTTGATTTGTTTGCTTGACTTGTTATATATGATTTGGGGCACTAGAGAAGAGTGTGATTTAACTCCAGGAAAATCATATAGGGTTTAATTTAATGAGTTAATGTATGGACCCTGTGTGCGATGGACCCAGAAGGGGCTGTCTTGACCTACCTCAGGTTTACAAATCCAAAGGGATAGTCTATCGGTTATGGGGTAGAGCTAGCCAACCTAAGTGGTTGCCTTTTGGTGTGCAATGGCTATGCTAGAAAAAAAGTGTAGCAGACTTACCTCTTCCAAAGATAGGAACAACAGCTGGGGTGACCTGCTGGATGCACAACAAATCGAACCTGACCTAGGGCGACTACAGAGTGAATGCTGCTGGGGACTTATGTCAACTCAAAAGTAGTCAGAATAAATTTTAACTTAATTTTAAGTGATTTGATATGGTTTTTTAGTTTAGTTTGATTTTAAATTGAGGGCATATCCAGGGATGTGAGCTTGATAAATTTAATTTATGGACCATGTTGTGTGCGATGGACCCGAGAAGGGACTATATTAGACTTATCCTTCGATTTACAAATCCAAAGGGATAGTCTAGTATGGGGTAGAGCAACCTAAGGGTTGCCTTTGGTGTGCAATGGCTATGCTAGGAAGAAGGCATACAAAATTTACATCTTCTAAAGCGGGGAACAAACTGGTGACTTGTTGGTAGCACAACAAATCAACCCACTTAGGGCTCTTGAGTGAATGTGGGACTTATATCAACTCAAGTAGTTAGGCGATTCTATATAGAGTTTTTTTGCTAAAGATAGGATGTCTGCTTAGGAAAAGGTACCACAAGGGTGTCCTCCTAATCCACAAGTGAATATATATTTTATTTATATGTTTGATGGACCCTGTTACTATATGAGGGACCACACTAAGAAGGGGCTATATTGGCCTTGACCTATCTTAGATTTACTAGACCAAGGGAGAATCTGCACATCCATTAAATGGATTCTCCAACCACAGGGGTGGTTACAAGTAAAGGAAGTCAATCAATAGTAACTTGGGTAGTGTCTAGATGGGGTCATAAAGGATGTGATCCAAATATAGTGCCCAAGGAGGTGCATCTAGGGCATTATCCTAAGCCCTAGAAAAGAAACCTATATGTGTATGATGGCCAACTCAAGGAGAAAGCATAGACTTACATCTTCCATGAGTGGTGTATCCTAAGGTGCAGAACCAACCAACCTAAGGTGTATCTCGGCATAGTGAGAACAACCAACCTAGGTGCCCGTCGATGTGCGATGTTGAATGGAAAGAAAGCATGTAGGCTTACAACTTTAAGCGACTGATCATCGATAGTATGTCATTGCGGTGAGATCTATCACCTAGACTACTAAGCGAGAGGAAGGACTAGTCCCAGACTTGAAGCAATTAAAAGGGAAGGAGCCACTAGGGGACTTATTCTAAACCTCGAATATACTCGAGCCAGTCAGTGCATGAAGGCTAATCCAAGAATAAAGTAGCAGACTCACATCCTCTTAAACGAAGCCAACATGAGGTAGCTTACTAGCCACGCAATAAGGTCTACTAAACTAACAAGATGCTCGTCGGTGTGCAGTGCCCAAGTAAGGAAGAAAAGCGTAGCATATTTACATCCTCCAAAATAAGAAAACCACTAGTGTGACAAACTAGCAGGGTAGCACACATCTACGACCAGAAGCATTCTTGAGTGAGTCTGCCTGCATTATCTCAACTTAAAGTATCCAGATAGAAGATATGTGTTTGTTTTATATGTTTGTGTGTAGTTTGTGTTTGTGTGTATGATGAAGGATAGGACACTGGGGTTCCTTACACCTACCCTAAATATGCATTCACAAACATGAATACTTTTAACATAGAGATTGAATTCAAAATGAAATTTTCATTGATGATAATTATTTTCAAACATGATTTATAATATTTTTTTTAGTAGAGCCCATTGATTGGAAGCATTGGGTGCTCTCTCTTATGATTAATAAGCTGATAAGATCCTCCTTGGTAGGCCTTCTCTATGGCATAAGGGCCTTCCCAAGTGGGTTCAAACTTGCCTCCCATCTTAGGATGACCAACAATCAGTCTCCTTAGAACTAAAATAAGCTCTCCTACTTGAAAAGCTCTAGGACAGACCAACTTGTTGTGAGCTTGAATCATTTTAACTTTATACAATTAGAGGTTTTAGCATGCTCGCAGTCATCTCTCCTCCAAACCTTCAAGCTTTTCTAACCACAAATTAGTTTTCTGCTCTATTGTGATCTTGCCACCCATAACTATCCTTAGTGATGGGAGTTGGACTTCTAATGGTAGAATAACTTCAGACCCATACACTAAGGAGAAAGGAGTAGACTGAGTTGGAGTTCTATATGTGGTGAGGTAGGACCATAAGGCTTCAACTAACTGCTCATGTCACTACTGCTTGTTATTATCGAGTATCTTCTTCAATATTTGGATGAGAGTTTTGTTGAAGGCTTCTGCTAAGCTATTTTCCCTTGGGTAGTTGATGGTAGAATATCTCCAATCTATGCTATGTATCTGGGAAAAGTTGTTGATCTCGATGCTCTTGAATGTAGTACCATTATTAGATATAATTCATTGAGGCACTCCGAACCTATATACAATATGGTTCCTAAAAAATTGGAGCACATGCTGAGTTGTGACCTTTCTGAGCGGAATCACCTTCACCCATTTGGAAAAGTTATCAGTAGTAGCTAAGATGAATTGATGACCCTTGGAAGAAGGAGGATCAATCGGACCCACTATGTCGGTACCCCAACACTTGAATGGCCATGAGGCCAATGTAGGATGTAGAATGTTGGGTGGTGTAGGACCACACATGTATTTGACATTGGTGGCATCACTAGCCATATCAATGCAATCTTTGATCATCGATGGCTAGTAGTATCCTAGTCTCTTGATTGGCTTTTATCTTGGTCGAATGGTTGGCCTCACATAATCACGAGTGTACCTCAATGATCTTACAGCTTTGTGTTTGTCTAAATAACATAACCATATGATCAAAGACTCGATACAAGACATCATCCACAAGAGTGTTTGAAAGTGCTCTACTTCATCGATGGGCTTGGGACTTCTCTTGAGGTAGTTTTCCTTTATTTAGCTAATCCATGAATGGTTGCATCCAATCTAACTCCTCATCCTTCTTGGCAATGGTAACCTCCCCTTCAATAAAGTACTTTTTGATGAGTTCAATATCAATAATGGATAAGACTTGTCTATTTTGGACATTTATTGGTATGGACTCATCCTCTGAACATGCTAACTCCTTGGCAAGCTTGGCTAAAGCATACACTATGGCATTCTCTCCTCGAGGAATCTTATAAATGGTAACCTCTAGGATCTGGGCCAACAACTCCATGTTGTAGTTGTGGTAGTGATGGAGCTTGGGCTTTATAACCTTATAGGACCCATCACTTTGGTTGATAACCAGTTGAGAATCCATGATGATGTTGATGTTCTGGATGCTTAGAGTAATGGATAACTCCAAATCAGAAATCAGAGCCTCATATTCAGCTTCGTTGTTGGTGCAAGGATTAGATAGATGATATGAGAATCTCATCACATTGGGGTCCAAAGTTAAGAGAACTATTCCTACCCCTGCCTTTCAGAATAGTAGATTGTGGTTCTTTTCCTCTTTAAGAGGAAGCACCATCAAAGTACATCTCCCGGTGAATGCTAGTATCCCTAAGTTCATGATTTATTCATTGGGAGATTATCACTTAAAGTTAGGAAATTAAAATACTAGCTTGTCCTTTCCATGAGGGGTACAAAGGTAATGTCAAATTGTGAGAGGATCATGGACCATCATGCCAATCATTCGGATAACGTCGGCTATGTCATGAGATACTGTAGTGGATTGATGATAGAGATTAAGTTCACCTTATGAGGAAGCATGTAGTGTTGTAGCTTTTGGGATACAAAGATTAAAACTAGGATGCTTCTCGTGGATAATTAGCCTCATAAGGATTAGATGGCGAGGTAGTAGAGTTCATTTTCTTCCCTTCATCATTGGCTTGGGCCAACAAAGCACCAAGGAGTCATCTAACACAAGTGTAAAGTATGAGCTGAGCCCAGGATAGAACTAGAGCACATCATCAAGTAATGCTTGATGTCTTTGAAAGCATGTTCACACTTATCATTCCACTTAAACTTGGTGTCATTTTTGAGTCTGAGAATGGTGACATCTTCGATAAGTTGGATATAATGCATCTTAGAGATGCCAACCACTTGGAATGATCGATTTGAGTTAAACTTTTAGAGGTGGCATTTTAATATCACATTGATCTTTTTGGATCGATTTATTCCACGGTGTCACAACAAACAAAAAATTTCCACGAAGCTACTGAATGCACACTCTGGGGTTCATTTTGAGGTTAAATTATCTTAACTATTCAAAACTCTCAAGTCAAAGAGATGGTCTTCCTTTTCTACTTTTGACCATGAGATCATCGACATAACACTCTTGATGATGAATGAGTTTGTCAAGATTGAGTCATAGCCGGTATGTATGCACGGCATTTTAAGGCTAAAAGGCATGACCTTATAGTAATAGATTACGATTGGGGGCCATCTTTATTTAGTTATATCTAGATGAGCCATCCATGAAAGAAAAGACTGCATGAAATGGGGTAATGTCCACCACCAGCTCTAGGATTGGTTGTGGAATTCTTCTTTTGGACATGACTTATTTAAATCCCTAAAATTTCCTCATATGTGAATTTGACCATTCTTTTTCTTAACTAGGATGATGCTGGCTAACCAGAAAGGGTATTTCTCTTTTCAGATTAAGCCAACATCGATTAATTTCTTAACTTCAAAATGACCTTCTATGTCTAATGCATCTAGGAGCTTGCTTGATATGGTTAGCAATAGGCTATATTCTAGTTTATGGACTGAGAGCCAATCCAAGCATCTCATAACTCCATGCAAGTCCTTAAACTCATCAATAGCTTAACTAAGTTATTGGTTTCAATTTCATTCAACGAATTGATGTAAGCTGGATCTTCTTCAAATCTAAGTTGATTTCCTTGAGCTCATCGATGGTTGACTTGATCTCTTCTTTGAACTCTGGTGGTGCATCTTTGACTTCAAAGTCATTTGGATCATCTGAAGTTTCTAAGCATAGCTCCTCATATGATTTAATGTGATTTGAAAAGAACTTTTCAGATTTCAAATGATTGGTGATGACTAAGCAGTAATCATCATCATCTTGGACCACTATCTATCCTAGTCACGGTCTTGATTGAGAGCTTTTGCATTTGTTCTTCCATATTCTTTTGAAGTAGTCGACTTGTGCTTTGACCAAGTATGTGGGATTAACCCTTTCCTAAATTATGAACACAAGGAAAGTACCAATCAAAAGGTAATTCTAAAATCTTTATATGAATCATCCTCAAGTTCTACATCAACTTCTTGACTTGAGGATGATGCTCCCAGAAAGAACCTCACGAGTCTTCACACTATGGATGACTTAGGGCTTCCTTTACCAAACCCTCAACTTTTGAGAGGAAAGTGAGGTTATAGCTAAGGTTCCCAAGCGATGCCTAACTATTTCATATATAGACATAAATGCTTATGCTTTGAATTGGAGCACTATTCATCTGGCTCAAGTGTCACCTCCAAGGGAATCTACTATTGAGAAGAGGCTGGTGGTATGCTAACTATATAAAACTCATCCTATGAACTAGATTTAAAATTGGATAGTAGGTGTACTCAGTAGCTAGGACAAATCTTTCTATTGGGCCATAAGGAGGTTTTCCACCCACTTGTCTCTGGCCTCTTCCCTGCTAGTGGAGGTCAAGTCATTTTACCCATATGTTTGAATGGAGTAATGAACCATGGGTGGAATCTAATGTCATGCTCCACTTCCTCCTCCAAGTCTATTTCGACTTCCTTTATTTTCCTTTTCATTTTCTCTTTTCTTTTCCTTTTCTTTTTCTTTCTTTTTCTTTTTCTTTTATTTTTAAGCTTTGGTAGTAAGTTGTATTCTCATATATGCTGACCTCATGAACTGTAAATGGCTTGAGATCTCCTTTGACACAGTAGATGATCCCACCTCTCATAAACTTCATACACAGATATAGAGCGGATGGAACTACGTTGTTCTCATGTATCCATGGTCTCCCAAGCAAAGCATTGAAAGATGTATCCGAGTCTATAATGTGAAACTTGGCTTCGGTCTTCTAATCATCTATCTCCAAGGGCAACACTATGGAGCCTGAGGCCTGTTGACCTCACTTCTTGAGTGCAGATTCAATCTTCCCATCTTAGACTTAAGAGTCTTCTAGACACTGAGACTTCTTTAGTCATAAGACACTTCTAACAAGCAAGTAAACACTTAACCTAAGCCCAAAGACTTAGAAGGGTTAACTATAGGATTAGGTTATGCCAATGGATTAGCTAAATCTTAATCCAAATCAATAACTAAATTGATTTTCTCACAAATCAATCAATTTTTTAAAATCTTCACAAATTTAAATGAAATATACATTTAAATCATCAAAACAAATCAAATCAAATCAAAATCCAAACTTCCACGACCCAACTCCATGGACTTAGTCAAATCTTCATTCCAAAACCAAATCAATTGATTTTTCATGAATTAATCATCTTCAATCATATTCATAAATATAAATAAATCTACAATCATCAAGCCAAAATCAAAGTCAAACCCAACAACCCTTTTGACTTGAAATGTTAATCAAAACCCATTTGAACCAAAAGAAAATTACATTTTATATATTTATCCTAAATCATATATAAACTCAACTAAATCAAACTCAACCCAAAATATTAAACCCAATGGTCCACTTGAATGGCCAATTTGACCTATTTAAGCCAATTAATTCTACCCAAATTATTGAAGCCATCAAAACCTCCCATGATTGTTGATCCTAAGTTGATCAATTATCACAAATTGAATCAAGTCAACTTGGTCATTTAGTCAAACCAACCCATATGAACCCAACTATCCAAATTGCAATCACATGCCAAATCCTTGGCTAATGATTCTTTCCAAATTAAAATCAATATTTGAATATGACTTGACCCATTGAGTCAAACCAAACCCAATTGGTTCTCTTGACCAAGTTGGCCCAAATTGACCTAAATACCAAATTGATTTACCAATGGCTCAAGTTAATTATAAATAGATTATTGAATTTGACGCTATGATTGGACCCCAATTGACTTGATTAACCTACATAGCCCAAATTGACCTAAAGGTTCAAGTTGGCCTAAATCAAAATCAGATCCAAATTAATTGAAACCAAAGCCTTCAATCATCTTCATTTGGTCAACTAAACCCAAACCAACACCCAATCTAAGCCAATTTGGCCAATTTAGTCAAATTGGTCAACTTAACCCATTTGTCCCAAATGAACTCAAATGAGCCAAAATCAAATCTTAAGCCAAACTAAACCAAACCTATTGAACCAAAACATCCCAAATGATCATATGAACTTGACTAACCCTTGGTTTGACCCAATTTGACCAATTGGTCAACTTGTCCCAACCTAACTTTGACCTAAATGAGTCAAAAGAGCCAAACTAACCAAATTAATTCAACTAACTTGAAATTTGCTAGCCACTTTGGCTCATTTCAAATCTGTAATTCAAATCAATGCCAAATGATCATTCTACCCTTAGGTCAAGGACATCACATTAGACAAATCACCCATGTAAGTGGTCATTTTATTCCTTGGCCACTTAACTCTCCCATGGTGGCCTAGGCACTGGACCTTGCTAACGACCAAAGAGGTGGTTGGGTTAGCCATGACCCAAAAGAGGTGAAATCACCTTACCCTCCCCATTGGAGCATTTGAAACCCATAGGACACCCATGATTCCTCCTTGGCAGCCACCTCCACCTTCAACCAACAAAGCGAGCCAAACCTCCTCCACCTCCCAAGACTCCACGAGATGGTGAATGGCCACAAAGCCAAACATCCCACCATCCAATTAAGATGAAGGGTATACACCTCCTCATTTCCACTCAAACACACACAAAATCATTCTCTACAGCTACCAAGAGCCTCTAGAGCCATTCCCTAGCTCCCAAGCTTATTCCTCAATTAGAAAATGCTCTGTCAGAAATAAGACACTCCCATTTCGACCTAACTTCCTCATTTCTTCATCAAACTCAAATTAACTTTTGCACCTTCCAGGCATCATTGAGCAAGAATGAATCATCTCCCAAGCTTCCGCAGGAGGTGGGTTTTATCAAAGTCGAGCTCCAAATCATCGGTTCATGGCCTTAGAGTGAACATCAGGAATTGATCCAATTCGCTCGGCTTCATCTCCACTAGATGAAGCTTCCTCAATCGTTAGGATCTTGAGCTCTTGTGAGGTATGGTTCCAAAATCGATCCTTAGACAAAAATGGGTTGGAGCTTTTTGAAGAAAAGTTGCATCTCATGTGATCTTGACTGTTGGATCCCCTCTGATCGATGTTGTGAAGGTGTGGGATCATTTTGGAGTTGATCCGAGCTCGAGTAAGCTCAGATCAAGTGAGCAATGGTAGACCGACTCCATTCTCCCTCACTCAAGTGATGTTAGATCGTGCACCATCCATTCTGCGTGATCAGAATGGATGGCCATGAGTAGATCTGCTAGACTGATTTGATTTAATCCTATTAAGCGGTGTTTATCCGATCTTAGATCGGATGGAAAAAATCACATCCCATACATTGAGTCGGATAAGTTTTAAGTAGCCAATCAGCGCATGGAAAGTGCGCAGTCGTGTGGCACCAACATGATTAGGCTTTAATTAGGCTTAATTTATCATTTTTAATGACTGAAATTTTTAAAATTATAAAAAATCATAGACAAATCAAAAAATTTCAAATAAATACTCATTTTAAAGGTATTTCAGAGGAGAATTAATTAAAATTATCTTAACTAATTTTAAAGTAATTAAGTTTAATTACAAAATTAATTAGCTTAATTACTTTTAATTACTTGAGCAATTAATCTTAAATTTTATGGGTTAATTTAATGGGATGACTCCCATATTTTTCTTGGGATTTATTTCTTACTTAATTAAGAAAATTGACTAATTAAACCTTACTATTTTAAGTTAATTAATGATTAATTAATCCCATGAATAGTAATAAATTAGTTAATTAAGTTTATTAATCATTGTTTACATAAGTGAACAAGGAATAGGTTGGGACCCTTTCCCCAAGTTCATTTCACCCTTTTTAAAATGAAATTAATTAAGATTTAACTAATTAATTAAATCACTTAATCAAATTGAAATCATAATCGCATCAGACCCTAAACCTAAAGGAGTTTAATGAAATTATGGTTAGTCCACATGTGTGGGAAAACTATAAGAGTAATTAATTAAGTCCCTTTAATCTAATTATTAATCATGAGCCAAGTGCATTAGGTCCCTTTTATTTCCTAGGATCATTACAAGTTTATTTTTTATGCATATTATGTTGGCTCATAATTATTTATTTAATTAATTTAAGGTGACATAAGTAAGGGTAATTAATTCATCTAATTAAGGGTTCAACTTAATTAACCCATAAAATCAACTTAATTACATTTCTTTAAGTTAAATCAAATCACTAATGTGGGAATGGGTTTAAAAAACAAGTGATGATTTCTCTTCTTCTCTTTAAATCAAATCAAATCAAAACTTAATTAATAAAGAAGCTTTGGTTTGCTTTAAATAATCTTATTTGATTTGATTATCTTAAGAACTAGTTTGGTTCAATGAATCACATGTTTATATTTGATTGTCCTCTTTCCAATCATGTTAAATTTGGTATGTCATTTGAATTCATGCATCCATCTTTTCAAAATCAAGTAAAGTAAAATGGATTTCCTTTATGTAAGCTTCCATGTGTTGATTTAATTTAAAATATGTGTCTATTATCACTATTAAATCTAAATGTATTTTTCAAAAGCTTATAAATGAATAATAATATATGTTATGTTGCTAGTTACAAATACATAAGAAATGCATGTGCTTATAGCTTAAGTGTATGAATATCCAGTTCTCTTTTGTCTATTAATGTATTGATTTATATATAATTGAATGGTAATGGGTATATAGTATGGACATCCGAGAACAAGGCTTTAGCCAAGGAGGTCATTTGATTACCTCACTTCCCTGGTTTGTTATTAGGTTAATGAAATCGAGAAGAAGAAACATTGATTCTAAATTTGTTCTTTGTTTAAAAAAAAACAAAAATAAAACCCTAAACCCCAAACTAAAATCCCTAACCCTAAAACCTAAATCCTAAACCCTAAACCCTAACTCTAATCCCTAAACCTAAAAATCTACAACTGTAAACCCTAAACCCTAAACCCAACCAACTAAAATAAAACCTAAACATAAACCATAAAAACCTAAAAACCTAAACCTAAACTAAATAAAACCTAAATAGAATAAATAAAAAAAAACTAAATAAATTAAATATAAAATAAAATAAAAAAACCTTAACTAAACCTAAACTAAACCTAAACCTAAACCTAAAATAAAATAAAAAAATAAAACTAAAATAAAATAAAATTAATAAAACCTAAACTAAACTAAAATAAAGACTTAAATAATAAAATAATAAACCAAAATAAAATAATAATGAATAAATAAAATCTTAAACAATAAATAAAAAATAAAACCAAATAAAATAAAATAAAACTACTAAAAAAACCTAAACAAAATAAAATAAACATAAACTAAACTAAAATAAATAAAACCTAAACCTAAAATAAACTAAACCTAAACCCTAAAATATAAAATAAATAAAATAAATAAAACAAACTTAAACCTAAAACTAAAATAAAACCTATAAACCTAAAATAAACCTAAAACCTAAACCTAAAAAAAAATAAAATAAAAACCTAAACCTAAACCTAAATAAAAATAAAACCTAAACCTAAAAGAAAATAAAATAAAACTAAATAAATAAACATAAACCTAAACCTAAACCTAAAAAAAAAATAAATAAATAATAAAATAAATAAATAAACAATGCTAAATAAAAATAAAGTGATAAATAAATAAAATAAAATAAATAAACTATAAATTAAACTATTGGTTTGTTAATTTTTTAAAGAAAACAATCTAAATAACCTGCAAACTAAACTAAACCCTAAACAATCCTGGGCACTAAACTAAACCTAAAACTTAGGCCACAACTGAGCCTACCCAGGCCACAGGCCACTAAACCTGGACCTAACAAATGACTGGGCCCTACCACTGAGCCCCACAAACCACAAACCACAACCCTAAACCCACCACCACCCACACAAACCCAAACCCCAGGCCACAAACCCTAAAGACCTAACAAAATTTAAACCTAAATGTTAAAAAACCTAAAAAATAAAAAGAAAATAAACTGGATAAAATAAAAAATAAAATAAAACTAAAACCTAAATCTAAATCTCCTAAAATAAAATAAAATAAAATAATAAATATGAACTAAAATAAAATAATAAAACTAAAATTAAAAAAAAATAAAATAGAATAAAAGACCTAAAGAAAGCAAAATAAAATAAAAACTAAATAAAAACCTAAACCAAAAAATATAAACCTTAAAATAAAACCTAAAATAAATAAAAATAAAACCTAAATCTAAGCAAAAAAAAACCTAAACATAAAATAAAAATAAAAAAACAAAAAAAAATAAACCTAAACTAAACTAAAATAAACTAAACTAAAATAAAATAAAACTAAACTTAAACTAAATAAAATAAAATAATAAAAATAAACTATAAATAAAATTAAAACCTAAATAAACCTAAAAAAATAAAATGAAAACCTAAACCTAAACTTAAAAGTAAAAAAAAATTAAACTAAAAATTAAAATAAAACTAAAAAATAAACTAAATTAAAAACCTAAAAAGAAATAAGTAAACTAAAATAAATAAACTAAAATAAATAAAAAAAATAATAAAATAAATAATAACTAAAATAAATAATCTTGACTCTGGATTACTTGGTTTTTTAGACCAACTCTCTCCACACCACAAATCCTGAGCCCTACACTAAATCACACCCAAAACCACTGGGCCCTACTTACTGACCTCCTGACCTGACCTCCACTGACCTGACTGACCACTAACCAGGCCCTATACCTCCATGAGCCACTGAGCCCCAGGCCCTGGGCCACTGAGCCACCCAGGCCACTGATCACTGATCACTCCTAACCACTGATCACTGACTGACCAACATGGGCTCTAAACCTAGGCCAACTCCACTGAGCCACTAAGCCTTCCCCAGGCCTAGGCCTAAAAACTTGGAGCCACAATCCTGGGCTTTACCCTGAGCCTAAAATCCAAAGACCTGAGCCACTACCTCACTAAAGGCCCTAAAATCCTCTCTACCCAACTAACTAAACCTGAGCCTAAACCTGAGCCCAAACCCAAACCTAACTGGACCACCATAAACCCTACTTAACCTAAACCCACAAAAGTTAAAATCTAAACTAAACTAAAATAGAAATAAAATAAATAAAAAACCTAAACTAAAATAAAATAAAAAAATAAAATAAAATAAAAATCTAAACTAAAACCTAAATCTAAACATAAAATGAAAATAAAATAAAAAAAACTAAACTAAAATAAAATAAATGAAAACCTAAATTAAACTAAAATAAAAACCTAAATAAAATAAAACTAAACTCAAAATAAAAAATAAAATAAAATAAAATAAACAAAATAAAAATAAACTAAAAATAAAACATAAAAATAAAGAAAGAATAAAACCTAAAAACCCTAAACTAAAAAAAAAACATAAAAAAAAAATAAACCTAAACTAAAATAAACTAAACTAAAAAAAATAAAACTAAACCAAAACCTAAAAATAAACCAAACCTAAACCCTAATAAAATAAAATAATCTAAAATGAACATAACTAAAATAAAAAAAACCTAAAAGTTAACCTAAAATCAAAACCTAAAACCTAAACCTAAAATAAAATAAAACCTAAACCTAAAATAAATAATTAAATAAACCTTAAAAATAAAATAAAATAAAACAAACTAAAATAATTAAACCTAAAATAAATAAACTAAACCAAACAACAACAAAGAACAAAATTATCCCTAAGTGGGGTTAGCTACATCTTATTTTCTATTATGTGTCAAATTCTCATTCAATTGAATCTAAGGTTATTTTTATACATCTTAACCATGTCCTTAGGTCTACTCTACCTTTCTTAACATAAGGAAAATCTACTACATCTACTCTCTAGGTCATTGGACATTGAAACTTTATGTGGTCAAACCATCTAAGGCCACTCTCTCTAATTTTATCTACCACCAGAGCTAGTCCAACTTTTTCCTAAACATACACATTTTGCATTTTATCTCTAAGAGTAAAGCCACTCATCCACCTGAGCATCCTCTTCTCTAGCAGTCATGCTTCTTTTTTTTTATTGGACATTTAATAAATCATTGCAAGTCTTACCACCATCTTATAAAATTTTTCCTTAAGTTTAAGCGTACTTTTCTATCACAATGGTAGCATTCACTTGAACCATCTAATTTGAATTCTACTAATAACATCTTCATCTATTTCACCATCATTTTGAACAATAGTCTAAATATCTAAACGCTCACTCTTTAATGACTTGTTCACTAACAACACTACCACTTTAACCGCAACTAAAATTACACTCCATAAATAAAATAAATTGAATAAAAATAAAAATAAACCTAAATAAAGTAAATAAATAAAATAAACTAAAATAAATAAAAAATAAACTAAATAAATCTAAACTTACTAGTTTACTTAATTTTAAAATAAAAAATTAAAAAATTAAAAAATTAAAAAAAAAACCTAAACCAACCCTAAAAATAAACCTAAACCTAAAAACCAAAAACCCTAAACCTAAAACCTATAACCCTACCCAAACCCTAAAAACAAACTAAACTAAACATAAATAAACTTAAACTAAATATAAACTAAAATAAATAAAAAACATAAACTCAAAAATAATAAATAATAATAAAAAACCTAAAAACATAAACCTAAACATTAAAATAATAAAAATAAAATACTAAATAAGATAAATACCTAAACTAAACTAATAAATAAACTAAATAACTAAATGTAAAATAAAATAAATAAAAAAAATAAAACTAAAAAATGGACCTAATGGATAAAAAAAAACTAAAACTAAAAAAAGACCTAAACCTAAATAAATATGTAAACTAAAACTAAAATAAAAATAAAAAAAAACTAAAAATAAAACCTAAAAATAAAACCTAAAACCTACCTAAAAAATAAAATAAAACCTACTAACCTAAAATAAAATAAAACCTAAACCTAAAATGAAATAAAACTAAACTAAAAAATAAAACCTAAACTAAAAATAAACTAAAATAAAAATTAATAAAAATAAAACTTAAATAAATAAACTAAAATAAATAAAATAAAAAACTAACCTAAATAAGATAAAAAAATAAATAAAATAAATAAATATAAATAAACTTAAAACCTTGGGTTTATAAATAAAAAAAAAAAGCTAAAACTAAACTAGGCTAAATCTAAACTGAACCACAAAATGACTAGCAAACCTGACCACAAACCCAAAATAAAACCCAACCCTAACCCTAAACACTACTAAAATAATAAACCCACAAGCTGAGCCTAAACCAG
Source organism: Cymbidium sinense (assembly GCA_021442155.1). Classification (NCBI taxonomy): domain Eukaryota; kingdom Viridiplantae; phylum Streptophyta; class Magnoliopsida; order Asparagales; family Orchidaceae; genus Cymbidium; species Cymbidium sinense. Next base: position 57,556,885 of record CM038218.1, on the reverse strand, counting down.
ATCACTAATAAATTAACCCCATCACTGGATAACCAAATACACATCCCAAAACCCAAAATCCTAAAGCTAAACTAAACCTAGGCCTAAACTAAAACCCTAACCTAAACCTAAAACAAATCCTAAAACCCAAAACCCTAAAATACTAAACCACTAAGATAAAACTATAAACTAAACCTAAACCACAAAATAAAAAAAAAATCTAAAATAAATATAAAAAATAAAATAAATAAAGAAACCTAAATAAAATAAAGAAATAAAAAATAAAAAACATAAACTAAAACCTAAACTAAACCGAAAAAAATAAAATAAAATAAAATAAAACTAAAATAAAATAAATAAAACCTGAATAAAATTAAAATAGAAAAAAAACCTAAATAAGAAACGTAAAATAAAATAAAATAAAATAAAACTAAATAAAATGTAAACCTAAAAAATAAACCTTAAAGTAAAACATAAAATAAATAAAATAAAACCAAACCTAAACTAAAAATAAAACTTAACTAAAATAAAATAAAATTAACAAAATAAAATAAACTAAAAACTAAAATAAATAAAACTTAAACCTAAACCCTAAATAAATAGATAAAATAAAATAAACCTAAACCTAACATAAAAATATAACAAAATAATCCTAAATAAAACCTAAACTAAAAATAAAATAAAAAAACCTAAATAAACTAAAATAAATCTAAACCTAAATAAAATTAAAATAAAATAAAACAAAAATAAAATAAAATAAACCTAAACTTATAAAATTAAAATAAAACTAAAATAAAATATTAAACTCAATAAAATAAAATTAAACTAAATAAAAAAATAAAAAAAAATAAACTAAATAAATAAAATAAACTAAAGTAAATAAACTAAAAATAAACCTAAAATATCATTTACTTATTTTTTAAAAAAAAAACCTACAACCCTAAACCTAAACCTACAACCCTAAACCAAAATCCAACCACAAACCATAAAATCATAACCCAAACCATAAACCCTAAACCCTAAACCTTAAAAACCCTAAACCTAAATTGGAAGAAACTAAATAAATTAGAAAATAAACTTAAACCCTAAAACCTAATAAACCTAAACGTAAACCCAAATAATGGGCATAACCTTGATGGTAGGAACATCATTCAACCAGCTGATCCAGATCTAGCTGGAGAAGGCGAAGCGGCATTATCATAGTGGTGGTGGGGCTCTGGAGGTCTTGGTGGATATGGATGTGGTGGTGAAGTGGTGGTTATGGAGAGGCGAGCTGGTGGAGGTTGCGGCCATGGTGGTGATGGGGATATGATTGTGGATCCGCCTTCGAGAAGTAGGGTTGTTGATGGGAACTAGAAATTGAAGAATAAATCCGATCTGCTTATGGAAGCTTGTCTTTAAAGTGGAGATGGTTCTAGTTCTATTTGATTTGCTTTCATGCTCATTTTTTATCTATGTTCTCACTTATGTCTTAAAAAACATGGTGTGTTACTTGGTTGATGAAATAAAAAATAAGAAATGTAGAATATGAATTTTTTCTCTGCTAAAAAAAACCAAAAACTTTAAACCCTAAACTAAAACATGAACCTAAAATCTAAACCTACTAAACCATAAATCCTAAAAAACCCTAAACCTAAACTAAACCCTAAAACCCTAAATACCCAAAACTTAAACCAAAAGCCTAAACCCTAAACCCCAAAACTTAAACCCTAAACTCACAAACCACAAACCCCAAACCACAAAAACCCCAAACCTACTCCCAAAAAAAACTAAAACCCAAACATAAACTAAATAAAACTTAAAATAGTAAATAAAAATCTAAACTAAAATAAAATAAAATAAAATAAAACCTAGCTAAAACCTAAACCTAAACATAAAATAAACCTAAACCTAAAAAAAAAGAAAATAAAATAAAAAATAAAACTAAAGAAAATAAAATAAATATAAACTAAACTAATAAAAATAAAAACCTAAATAAATAAAAACTAAACTAAAATAAAAAATAAAATAAATCTAAAACAAAATAAGATAAAACTAAATAAAACTTAAACTAAAAATAAACCTAAAATAAACTAAAATAAATAAATAATAAAACTAAACTAAAAAAAAAACATAAACCTAAATAAAATAAAATAAACCTAAACCTAAAATAAAATAAACTAAACTAAAATAAATAAACCTAAACTTAAAAAACTAAACCTACTAAACTAAATTAAATAAAATAAAATAAACTAAAATAAACCTAAAATAATAAAATAAAAAATAAAATAAATCTAAAATAGAAACCTAAAACCAAAACCTAAAAAATAAAAAAAAACTAAACCTAACCTCAAAATAAAAAAAAAATAAAACTTAACCTAAAATAAAATAAAATAAAACTAAACTAAAATAAACTAAACTGCGTAAACTAAAAAAAATAAAAAATAAAATCTTAAACTAAATAAATAAACCTAAATAAATAAACTAAATAATAAAAATAAAATAAACCTAAATAAAAAATAAAAAATAAATAAAATAAAATAAATAAATGAAAACTAAATAAACTAAATAAAAACTCTTGGTTTACATTAATTTAAAAAAAAATATAAAAAATAAAATAAAATAACCCAACCTAAACCCAATCTGAACCACAAACCTAAACCACAAACCTAAAATAAAACATTAAAACTAAACCTAATCAGAAACAACCAAAACCTTAAAATAATCTAAACCCAATCCCAACCAAAACCAAACTTAAACCCTAAATAAATCCACAAATCCTAAACTAAACCACAAACCCTAAAACCTTACCCTAACCTATACAACTAAAATAAAAATAAAAATAAAATAAATAAAATAAAAAATAAAAAATAAAACTAAAAACTAAAACCTAAACCAACCTAAACCTAAACCTAAACATAAAAATAAAATAAAATAAAATAAAAATAAACTAAATAAAATAAATAAAAACTAAACAAAATTAAAAAATAAAATAAAAAAAATAAAATACTAAATAAAATAAAAATAAACGTAAAATAAAATGAAATAAACCAAAATAAATAAATAAAAACTAAATAAAACTAAACTAAAAAAATAAAAAAAATAAAAATAAAAACCCTAAATAAAACAAACTAAAAGAAAAAAAACATAAATCTAAAAAAATAAAAATAAAAATAAAACCTAAACCAAAAATAAACTAAACTAAACTAAATAAAAAAATAAAATAAACTAAAAAATAAACCTAAAAAACTAAAAAAAAAAAAAAATAAACCTAACATAAATAAACTTAAGCTATACAAAATAAAAAATAAAACTAAAAAATATAAATAAAAATAAAACTAAAAATAAACATAAACATAAACTAAACCTAAAAATAAAAATAAAATAAAAAAAAATAAAAATAAATAAACTAAACTAAATAAAATAAAATTAACTAAATAAAGAAAAAATAAAATAAATAAATAAATAAAAATAAAACTGGGTTTTAATTTCAAAAAAAAAAACAAACCAGACCTAAACTAGGCCACTGAGCCCTAACTGACCTCACCCACTAAATAAACCCACCAAATCAGCTGGACCACACCAACTAACTCCTCCCACCTGACTGCCTGAACTGAACCTGGGCCACTACCTCACTGAGCCACAAATACTAAATCCTAAGCACAACTCCACACTCCTAATCATGGCTCGCCTGAGTCTCCCATAACCCACTGGCTCACCCAGGCCCACCCAGGCCACTGACCTGGGCCATATCATAACCTGGTACCACTCCATAAACTAAACAGGCACTCTTCTTTGGGCCCTAAAAAAAACTGGGCTAAATAAAAATAAGATAAATTAAAACTCCTAATAATAATATAAACCTAAACTATACCTAAGATAAAATAAAATAAAATAAAATAAATAAAAAAAAATAAAACTAAAATAAATAAAATAAAATAATAAATAAAAATAAAAATAAATAAATAAAAGAACATAAAGATAAACAAAAATAAATAAATAAAAATAAAACCTAAACCCTAATAAAAAAAAAAGCCTAAAATAAAATAAAATAAATAAAATAAAATAAACCTAAATAAATAAAAAAATATAAAACCATTAAAAAAATAAATTAAACAATCCTAAAACTAAAAAAAATAAATAAATAAAAAAAATAAACCTAAACTAAACAAAAAATAAAACTAAAAATAAACCTAAAAATAAAACCTAAACCTAAAAAAAAAATAAAATAAAACCTAAACCTAAAAAATTAAAAATAAACATAAACCTATAAAGAAAATAAAAATAAAACTCAACTAAAAAATAAACCTAAACCAAAAATAAAATAAAATAAAAAATCAAAACTAAAATAAATAAATAAACCAAATAAAGAATTATCTAAAATAAAGAAAAAATAAAATAAATAAATAAACATAAATCTGTTGGTTGCTTAATTAAAATAAAACAAACCCTAAACCCTAAACCCAAAACTAAAAACATCCTAAACCATACCCTAAACCTAACCCACAACCCTAAACCCAAACCCTCACAAATCTCTGACCACCCAAACCTGACCCGAACTTAACCCCAACCATAAAACTAAACCCTCAACCACTGAGCCACAAACATAAACCTAAATAAACCTCAAACCTAACCCAACCCTGAGCCACCCTAAAACCACACCCCAAATGTTAACCATAAACCATGAGCCTAAACTAAACCTGACCCAAAAACAAACCCATTTAAAAAAAACTAAGTGAACAAAATAAAAAATAAATAAATGAACTAAATAAAATAAAATAAATAATTTTAAATAAAACTAAATCTAAAAAATATAATTAAATTAAAAATAAAAATAAAAAATGAAATAAACTAAAATAAAATAAATAAATTTAAACTAAAAATAAAATAAACCTAAGAATAAAAACTCTAAATAAAAGAAAAACTAAAAATAAAATAAACATAAAATAAAATAAAATAAAAACTAAATAAAAACCTAGACCTAAAAAATAAACCTAAAAATAAATAAAAATAAAACTAATGATAAAGAAAAAAAACCTAATCTTAAAATAAAATTAAAATAAACAAAATAAAATAAACCTAAACTAAAATAAAATAAACTAAAATAAAACCTAAATAAACCTAATCTAAACCTAAACTAAATGAATAAAATAAACTTAAAATAACTGACCTAAATTAAAAATAAAACCTAAAATAAACCACTAAAACCAAAAACCTAAACCTAAAAAAAATAAAATAAAAGCTAAACCTAAAATAAAAAAATAAAACCTAAACCTAAAATAAAAGAAAATAAAAATAAAACTCACTAAAAAATAAACCTAAACTAATAAACTAAAATAAAATACCAAATAAAATAAATAAACCCAAAATAAATAAACTAAAATTAAAAAAAATAAACATAAATAAAAATAAAGAATAAAGAAATTCAAATAAATAAATAAAACTAAATAAACTTAAACCCAATCTAAATACTTAATTTTAAAACCCTAAACCCTGTACCCTAAAACATAAAATTCTAATCCCTAAGCCCTAAAACTAACCCTAAAACCTTAAGCTCTAAAACCTAAATCCTAAACCCTAAACCTTAAACCCTAAACTCTAAACCCTAAACTGTAAACCCTAAACACAAAACTCTAAAACTCTAAAACCATAAACCCTAAACCCTAAAACCATAAACCCTAAACCTTAAACCTAAGCCCCAAATCTAAAACCTACAACCCAAAACCCTAAACCCCAAATTGTAACCCTTAAACTAACCCTAAACCCTAAACCCTAAACTAACCCTAAACCTTAAGAATGGGCAGAACCTTGACGCCAAGAAAATCACCGTCAATTATGCTAAGTCTAAATCTGGCGGTGGAGGCGACAATTATTGTAGTGGTGGTGGGGGATCTGGAGGTGGTGGTCAGAGTAGTGGTGTTTATGGAGATGGGGGAAGTGATGGAGGTTATAACCATGGTGGTGGTGGAAGGAGAGATCGGGGATATGATGGCGGATCCCACTACTCGAGAGGTGGGGGTGGTTCTGATGGGAACTAGAGAAACAAGAATGGTGATCGATCTGCTGCATATGGGTGTGTATTTATAGTATGATTCTACTTATCTAGGTTTTTGATTTGCTCTATGGGTGCTCATTTTTTATCTTCATTGCTTGTGTCTTAGAAAACTTGGGGTTACTTGGTTGATGAAATAAAAAGAATAAATGTTGAATCTATTTGTCTATTAAAAAAACAAAACCTAAACTAAAAAAACTTAAACCTAAACCTAAAAAAGCTAAACCTAAAATACAAAACCCTAAACCACAAAATCCACAAACCCTAAACCATAAACCCCAAATCTAAACCACAACCACAAACCCTAAACCTAAACCTTAAACCTAAACCCCAAACCATAAAACCATAAAAAAACTAATAAACCCTAAACTAAACTATTACTACCTATAAACCTAAACCCAAAATAAATCCTAAACCCTAACCTAAACCTTTAAACCTTGAATAAAGGGATGTAATTATGATTAGATCTAAAGAATGACCTAATCCTAACATAGTTATGGTAGCTAAATAAAATGTCTTCAAGAGACTTTCCCTTGACTATTAGAGATTTGAATACCTAAACCCTAATCCTAAATCATATTATAATACCATATATTATAGTACCATATAGAATCATATATTTGGGCATGTGATGATGTGTTTTTGGATGTCGTAAGATGTTTTGAAATGTTTTAGTATATTATGGTATTGTACTCTATAGTCAATATTAATATAAATCATAAAAATATTCATTTAATAAATTAGATGATGAAATTTGTTATATTTGAACTGGGAATTATGTTGTAGTACCAAAGTTGTGCTTCATACTTATAGTCTAAAAGTAAGATTTTATGTTCAAAATAAATATTATATGTTGTAGCAAAGTATAGCATCATATATCATAATAGTGTTCTACATTTTAAATTCTTTTAGTATTTTATAATCATGCATTAAACACTAGCGTTATTTATAAAAATGTTGATTTAGACTTTAAAATGGTGGAATTTGGCAAAATTCATAATAGGTAGAGCATGGCATCATAATGTATTATTTCAATTTAAAATATGTAAGTGATATAAATATATAGTTTTTTATTATTTAGACTAATTTTATGATTTTTTATCTTAAGAAATCCCTTGTGATGTGATATGTAATATAATATAATATAATATGTTATAGTGTATTACAATATAGGATGCCATGACGTAGTGCAGCATCTTGTTGTTTAGTATCATTTAGTTCGTTACAGTAAGATGTAGTAGAGTTTGCACTGGTATAATTCATAAAAATATTGATCTATAGGCTAAAATGATGGCATTTGGCCAAATTTAAGGTAAGCTTTAGGGAACATCATTGGGGGTGTGCTATGGTGTGTCATTTAATCAAAAGAATGGAATTTTGCATCCAAAATAAATGTTCAGTTTTCAACCAAATTTTTTAATTTTTTTGCATAAAGTGATTCATTTTAAGGTGTAATGTAAGATAATATATTATATGAAAGCATATTAAAATATAATGTACATAATAATATAACTTCACATAGATATGAATGTGTTGTGTGTGTTAAATGTTATTATGCTTTTTAGTATATTTTACTTTTGTTATAATACATTAGGTCAAAACTCACAAAAATGTTAATTTGAAGGTTGAACGAATACATTGTTAGGCTTTTTCATTCAAGTATTAAAGGTGTACATAAGAGAAGAAAGAATATTTGATTAGAATTCCATGTCAAAGACATAGAGGGATATCTACTAGGGGATCACACATGCATTGGCATGACATGTGAGGGGTCTATGATGAGGGCATAGAATAAGAAAATATGTTGGGGATAAGGTTTGAATTTGATTTGATTATATGATTTGTGGAAAGAAGATCTGCTGGGGATAAGAATCTATAATACACCTAGGATTAAGATCGAATCAACTATAATTTATATTTTTAATTGATGTGGAGGCATATTTGCTAAAGATATGGGCTCGAGTGCGTTGGGGATTAGGTATATGAACCTTCCACTAGAAAAGTAGGTTCAGTCTATCCACTGAGGATTGGGATTTGAGTTTGATTTCATAGATTTGTTTGGAGATGTATCCCGGAATAGTTTGGTTGGATTTTTTTAGACTCTACTGGGAGTTGGTTTAATTTAGCTCCACTTGGGATGTTGGTTTTGAATTTAATTTGTTTGCTTGACTTGTTTATATATGATTTGGGCACCACTAAGAAGAAGGGTGTGATTTAACTACATTGGAGAAAATCATATTAGGTTTAATTTAATCTGAGTTAATGTATGGACCCTATCGGTGTGCGATGGACCCACTAAGAAGGGGCTATATCAGCCTTGACCTACCTCAGGTTTACAAATCCAAAGGATAGTCTACCGGCTACGGGGTAGAGCTAACCAACCTTAGCGGTTGCCTTTCGGTGTGCAACGGCTATGTTAGGAAGAAGTCCTAACAAGCTAACATCTTCCAAAGCAAGGAACAACATCTGGGGTGACCTTTTGGATGCATAATAAATCAAATCGACTGGGATGCCATGGGACTTATGTCAACTCAAAAGTAGTGTGATTAATTTTATCTTAATTTCATGTGATTTGATATGATTTGTTGGTTTAGTTTGATTTTGAATTGAGGGCATAACCACTGGGGTTATGAGCTCGATCAAATTTGGTAAACTAAATTTATGGACCATGTCAGTGTGCAATGGACCCATTGAGAAGGGGCTATATCAGACCTATCTTATCTCATATTTATAAATCCAAAGGTATAGTCTACTAGACGTGGGGTAGAGATAGCCAACCTAAGCGGTTGCCTTTCAGTGTGCAATTGTTGTGCTAGGAAGAAGGCATAGTAGACTTACATCTTCTAAAACTAGGGTGACATGATAGCATAATAAATCAAACCCAACTTAGGAAACTAATAAGTGAATGTCACTGGGACTTATATTAACTCAATAGCAATGAGATGATTCATCTTATAAGGAGTTTTGTTGGCACTGCCCTAAAGATATGATGCATGCTTAAGAAAAGGTACTGCTAAGGGTGTCCTCCTAATCCACAAGGAAATATATTTTTTATTTATATGTTTGTGTGGACCCTATTGGTGTGCAAGGGACCATACTAAAATGGCCTATGTCAACCTTGACTTATCTTAGATTTATTGGACCAAGGGAGAATCTACACATCCATAGGATGGATTCTCTAACCATAGGGGTGGTTATTAGGAAAGAGCGTCAATCGATAGTATCGAGTAGTGTCTAAATGGGGTTCATGAGGGCGTGATCCAAATATAGTGCCCACAGGGGATGTGATGTTAGGGGAATTATCCTAAGCCATAGAAAAGAAAGCTTATAGGTGTACGGTGGCCAACTTAAGGAGAAAGTGTAGCAAACTTACATTTGCCATGAGTGGTGTATCCTAAGGTGCGAGAACCAACCAACCTAAGATGTATCCATCAGCATGAGTGGCGTATCCATCAGCATAGTGAGAATCAACCAACCTAAGGTGCACGTCAATGTGTAATGATCAATCTAAAAAGAAAGTGTTTAGGCTTATAACTTTCCAAATGGAACTAATCATCAGGATAGTTTGTCATCGGCAAGACATACGCTATCTGACCTAGAGTGACTACTAAGCAAGGAGCCTCGAGGAAAGGCGGACTTGGGCGGTCCATAAAGGAGCCTTAGGGGACTTATCCTAAACCTCAAATATACTTGACATAGTCAGTGCACGAAGGCTAATCCATGAAGATAGGGTCATAGACTCACATCCTCTTAAACGAAGCCAACATGAGGTAGCTTACCAGCCACAAAGTAAGGCTCATGATACTAACAAGGCACTTGCTAGTGTGTAGTGGACAAGGAAGGAAACTTTAGAAGACTTACATCCTCCAAAGAAAGAAGAGCCTTGGGGTGAGACACTAGCAGGGGGGTAGCCATTCGAAACTACTGAGTGAGTATGTGGGTGTTATCTCAACTCAGTAGTCAAAAGATATGTGTTTGTTTTACATGTTTGTGTGTAGTTTGTGTTTGTGTTTTATGTGATGAAGGATAGAACTCTCGGGTTCCCACACACTAAACACATCGTGGATTCACAAATAAGAATACTTTCAACATGGAAGAGATTGAATTCGAAATGGAATTTTCATTGGTGATAATTATTTTCAAACATGATTTATTATATTTCTTTTAGTAGAACCAGTTGACTGGAAGCATTGGGTGCTCTCCCTTATGATTAATAAGCTGATAAGATCCTCTTTAGTTGGCCTTCTCTATGGGAAAAGGGCCTTCCCAAGTGGATTCAAACGTGCCTCCCATCTAACAGGAAATAATCAGTCTCCTTAGAACTCAAATAAGCTCTCCTACTTGAAAAACTCTAGTACAGACCAACTTGTTGTGAGCTTGAATCATTTTTTCTTTGTACAAATCAAGGTTTTTGCATGACCACAGGCGTCCCTCCTCCAAACCTTCGAACTATTCTAAGCGTAACTTGGTATTCTACTCTATTATGATCTTCCTATGCACAACTATCCTTTGTGATGGAACTTGAACTTCTAATGGTAGAACATCTTTAGACCCATACACTAAGGATAAAGGAGTATACTGAGTTGAAGTTCTATATGTGGTGCAGTAGGCCCTCAAGGATTCAACTAACTACTCATGCCATTGTTGTTTATTGTTGTCGAGTGTCTTTTTTAGTATTTGGATGAGAGTTTTGTTGAAGGCTTCTGCTAAGCCGTTTGCCCTTGGGTAGTTGATGGTAGAATATCTCCAATCTATGCTATGCCTCAGGGCAAAGTTGTTGATCTCAGTGCTCTTGAATGCGGTACCATTATCAGATATATTTCATCGAGGCACTCTGAACCTATATACAATATGGTTCCTAAAACATTAGAGCACATGTTGAGTTATGACCTTTCTAAGAAGAATCATCTTCACCCATTTGGGAAAGTAGTCAGTAGCAGCTAAGATGAACTGATGACCCTTGGATGAATAAGGATCAATCAGACCCACTATGTTGGTACCCCAACACTTAAATGGCCATGAGGCTAATGTTGGATGTAGAATGTTGGGTGGTTGGTGTAGGACAACATCGTGTATTTGACATTGGTGGCATCGCCTAGCCGTATCCATGCAATCTTTGATTATCGATGGCTAGCAGTATCTTAATCTCTTGATCTTAGCTTTCATCTTCAGACCAGATTGGTTGGCTCCACATAATCCTGGGTGTACCTCGTTCACGATCTTATGGACTTCATGCTTTTCTAAACATAACCGCATTATGGTGAAAAGCGGTGGTATAAGACACCATCCACAGGAGCGTAGGAAAGTGCTCTCTACTTCATCAGATGGGCTTGGGTCTTCTTTTGATATAGTTTACCTTTATTTAGGTAATCCATGAATGGTTTCCTCTAATCTAACTCATCATCCTTCTTAGCAATGGCAACCTCCCCTTCAAGAGAGTACTTTTTGATGAGTTCAATATCAATAAAGGATAATACTTGTCTATTTTGGACTTTTATTGATAAGGACTCATCCTCCGGATATGCCAACTCCTTGGAAAGCTTAACTAAAGCATACGCTATGATATTCTCTCCTCGAGGAATCTTATAAATGGTTACCTCTAATTTGGGGCCAACACGTGGTGTGATAGTCATGGAGCTTTATAACCTTATAGGACCCAACGATTTAGTTAATAACTAGCTGAGAATTCCCAATGATGTTGATGTTCTTGATGCTTAGATTAATGACTAACTCCAGACTAAAAATCAGAGCTTCATATTTAGCTTTATTATTGGTGCAAGGACTGGATGGATGATATGAGAATCTCATCACATCGCAGTACAAAGTTAAGAGAACTAGTCCTACCCCTGCCTTTCCTAGAATAGTAGATTCTGGTTCTTTTCCTCTTTGAGAGAAAGTCATACCATCAAAGTACATCTCCTAGTGGTGAATGCTAGTATCCCTTAAGTTCATGATTTTTTTTATCGAGCAAATCATCACTAAGAGACTAGTTAGCAGGAAGTGGGTGTGCTGCTAAGAAATCCCCTAGCTCTTGTCCTTTCACCGCATGGAGGGGTACAAAGGTAATGTCAAATGGTGAGAGGATCATGGACTGTCATGCCAACCATGCTGATAGTGTCAGTCATGTCATGAGATACTGTAGTGGATTAATGATAGAGATTAAGTTCACCTTATGAGGAAGCATGTAGTGTTGTAGCTTTATGGATGCAAAGATTAAAGCTAAGCAATGCTTCTCAATGGGTGGATAATTAGCCTCAGTAGGGATTAGACAATAGCTGAGGTAGTATAGTGCATTTTCCTTCCGTTCATTGGCAACAATGTACCAAGGAGTCATCTAAAATAATGTAAAGTATGATCGACATACGGGATAGAGGCATTAAAACGATGACATCATCAAGTAATGCTTGATGTATTTGAAGGAATGCTCACACTTATCATCCCACATAAACTTGGCATCCTTCTTGATAAGTGCTTAGAATGATTGACATTTTTTTTGATAGGCTGGATATAATGCATCTTGGAGATATGCACCACCAGAATGATCAGTTGAGTTAAACTTTTAGAGGGTGGACTTTCTAATATCGCCTTGGTCTTTTATGTATTGATTTTGATTCCCTGGTGTCGGACAATAAACCTATAGAATTTTTCTGAAGCTACTCTGATGCACACTCTAGGGGGTTCATTTTGAGGTTAAATTATCTTAACTCAAGTCAATACTTTTGATAAACTGAGATGATAATGAACTTGAGTAGTTATAGCTTCACATCACTTTTAAGTGAAAGGCATGACCTTAATAGATTCTGTCGAGATTTTAGAAGCAGTGTTTCATTCATCTTCAAGGGTCATCTTTATTTGATTATATCCAGATGAGCCATCCATTAAAGAGAAGATTGCATGAGATGAGGAAATGTCCACCATTAGCTCTAGGATTGGTAGTGAAAATTCATCTTCTGGACATGTCTTATTTAAATCTCTAGAATCGATGCATATTATTCTTTTTTTTAATAGGGATGATGTTGGCTAACAAGGTAAGGTATTTTTCTTCTCAGATGAAGCCAGTATCGATTAGTTTCTTGACTTCATAAATGACTTATTATTCTATGTCTAATTGTATGCGCCTAAGAGCTTGCTTTATAGGGTTAGCAGTAGGCTCTATCACTAGTTTATGGACCACTACATTAGGAGCCAATTCAGGCATCTCTTCATAACTCAATGCAAAGCAGTCCTTACACTCAGTTAATGGCCTAAATAAGTCATTGGTTTCAATTTCATTCAACAAAGAATTGATGTATGTCGAGCGTGTATCTTCTTTAGCTCCTAAGTTAATTTCACTTGATCTCTTCTTCGAACTATAGTAGTGCATCTTTGACTTTAAAATCATCTAGATTGTCTGAAGTTTTTAAGCACAGCTTCTCATATGAGTTAATGTTATTTGAAAAAAAAGTTATTAGATTCCAAATGATTGGTAATGACTAAGCAGTAATCATCATCATCGACTAGATCCACTATACTGAATCCTAGTCCCGATGTTGATTGAGAGCTTTTGCATTTGTTCTTCCATATTCTTTCAAAGTAGTTTGACCAATGCTTTGATCAAGTATATGAGATTAAACCTTTCTTTGCTAAATTATGAACACAAGGCAAGTACCAACCAAAAGGTAATTCTATTAAATCTTCATAGGAATCATCCACCCGAAGTTCTAGATCAACTTCTTGACTAGAGGATGATGCTCCTAGAAAGAACCTCTAAGTCTTTACACCTGTGGTTGACTTAGGGACTTCTTTAATTACCAAACCCTCAGAGAAAATTTGGGTTAGAGCTAAGGTTCCCAACTGATACCTAACTATTTCACATATAAACTTGGATACAATTATGTTTTACTTTGGAGCCTGATCTTCATCACTATCTGGATCAAGGTCACCTCCAATGGAATCTACTATTGAGAAGGGGTGGCTGGTGTGCTAACCATATAAGCCTCATCCTATGGATAGCAGGTGTACTCCTGGTAGCTGAGACACATCTTCTATTAGGTGGCCAGTAAGGAGGTTTTCCACTCCTGGGAATGCGTCTGAACTGGACTCTTCCTTTTCGGTGAGGTCGGTCATCCATATGTTGAATGGAGTAATATGGGTGGAATCTAATGTCAGGCTCCACTTCCTCCTCCAATTCTATTTCTGCTCCCTTTTATTTTCTTTTTCATCTTCTCTTTTCTTTTCTTTTTATTTTTCTATTTTGTTTTTCTTTTCTTTTTTTTTTCTTTTTTTTTTAAACTTTGGCCAAGTCCATGAGAATAAACTTGTTGATTTTGAGGGAGGTAGTAAGCCCCATCCTCATATATGCCGACCTTGTGAACTATAAATGGCTTGAGATCCCCTTTGACAAAGTCGATGATCCCACCTCTCATGAACTATGTTGTTCTCATGTATCCATGGTCTCCCAAGCAAAGCATTGAAAGATGTATCTAAGTCTATAATTTGAAACTTGGCTTCGGTCTTCCAATCATCTATCTCCACGAGCAACACTATGGAGCCTAAGTCCTGTTGACCTCACTTTTGGAGTGCAGATTCAATATTCCCATGTTATACTTAGGATTCTTCTAGACACTAAGACTTTCCTAGTCATAACACACTTATAACAATTAGATAAACACTTAACCTAACCCTAAAGACTTAGAACGGTTAGGATTAGGTTATGCCATAGGGATTAAGATAATCTACCAACCCTACAAACCAAATCCAATCCATGTTCACCTTCTCAAACCAAACCTCAAGTTTAATTGAAACATAAAATTCAAATCCAAATCCAAACCCAAATTCCAAAACCAAATGATTGAAGCCCATTATTAAACCCAAACTTGAAACCCTTCAGTATGACCAATCCCATGGACATGAGTCTTAATCCAAATCAATCCAAAATTAATTGATTTTCATAATATACATATATTTTTAATCAACTTCCTAAATATAAATCATACATTCAAATGATCAAAACTAAATAAAACTAAATCAAATTAAATCAAAACCCTTAAGCCATATGACCTATCCATGACTTAGCCAAATCTTAATCCAAATCAAGTCAAAATCATTTGATTTTCCAATAAATCAATCATATGTTTAATCATCTTCACAAATTTAAATGAAATATGCATTTAAATAATCAAAACTAAATCAAACCAAATCAAATTCCAAACCTAAGACATATGTCTCAACTCCATGGACTTAGCTAAGTTCTTTTATTCCAAAATCCAAATTCAATTGATTTTCTCATGAATCAATCATACCTCCAATCATATTCATAAATATAAATGAAATATATCAGCCAAACCAAAATCAACCCAAGTTAAACCCAACTTAACTTTTGTCAATTTACTTCATTTTAAGTAAATCACAAAAACATAAACCCACTTAACCCAAAATAACCCAAACCTAAAAACCCAACTGTAATCCATAAACCTCAAGCATAAACCTAAACCCTACCTGAACAAAACCCTAAAAGCAGTAATCCCTAGCCAAATCCTACCAAAACCTAAAATCAACAGCCTTAAACCCAAACCTAAACCACAACTAAACTAAAATAAATAAACCCTAAACTAACCAAACCCCAAACCCTAAACAGATAATGACCATAAACCACAAACCAAATCAGACCCCAAACCCTACCTTTAACTAAAGATTAAAACCTAAATAATAAATAAATAAATAAATATAAACCTAAATAAAATATAAAATAAAATAAAATAAAAACCTAAATTAAAACCTAAACTTAAACATAAACATAAACCTAAAAATAAAATAAAAATAAAAATTAAAACTAAACTTAAATAAAATAAATTAAAAACTTAAACCAAAATAAAATAAACTAAAATAAAAAACATAAATAAAATAAAATAAGTTAATAAAATAAAATGAAATAAACCTAAAATAAAATAAAATAAAACTTAAAACCTAATAAATAAAATAAAACCCAAATCTAAACTAAAATAAACACTAAACCAAAAAAAAAAAAAAAAATAAATAAATAAACTAAACTAAAATTAACAAAACCTAAAAACCTAAAAATAAACTAAACTAAACAAAAAATTAAATAAAATTAAGATAAATAAAAATAAACCTAAACCTAAACTAAAAATAAAACCTAAAATAAATAAAAAAATAAAATAAAACCTAAACCTAAAAAAATTAACATAAAACTTAAACCTTAAAATAAAATAAAAAAAATAAACTAAAAAATAAGCGTAAACTAAGCTAAACCTAAATATAAACTAAAATAAATAAACTTAAAATAAATAAACCAAATAAAATAAAAATTATAATTAAACATAAATAAAAATAAAAAAATAAAAAAAAATAAATAAAATAAATAAAATAAAATAGCTAAATGGGTTTTTTAAAAAAATAAATACCAACCTCCATAAATCCTCCACAGCCATCCCTAAACCCAAGACCTAATCATCACCTGCTCAGATGACCACACCTCTCAACTAAATGACCACCCACCCTTGACCCCACCCACCCACCACACTGACCACTGACAACCTCCACTGGGCCCTAATGACCATGACTGAGCTCACATCCTAATGATCTTCCACTTCCCACCCACACCTCACCTAACTCACCCTTGATCTGACCATGGCCTGACAGACCACACCCCCACCCTGAGCCACTCCTACAAAAATGACCTCTAATAATAAAACTCAAATAAGATAAATAAATGCTACCAAAGAAAATGAGCTAAACTTAAATACTGACCTAAACTAACATAAAAAATTAAATTAAAAAAAAAAAAAATTAAAAAACTTACTAAAATATAAAGATTAAATAAACTAAAGAAAAAACCTAAATAAAATAAAACTAAACTTAAAATAAAATAAAATAAACCTAAAATAATGGATAAAACTAAATAAAATCTAAACTAAAATAAACTTAAAAAATAAAAAAAACTAAAACCTAAATAAAAAAATCTAATCCAAAATAAAAATAAAATAAACATCAAACCTATTCTAAAATAGAACTAAAATAAATATAACCTAAACTACTAAATAAAATAACATAAAATAAATAAAATGAACCTAAACTAAAAAAAAATAAAACCTAACCTAAATAAATAAAATACAAACCTAAAAAATCTAAAAATAAATTAAAAAATAAAACTCACTAAAATGAACCTAAACCTAAACCTAATCTAAAAAAAATAGTAAATTTAAAAACCTAAACCAAAATAAATAGACCAATGAATAAATTAAACTAAATATAAAAATAAACCTAAATAAAATAAAATTAAATAAACTAAAAAAATAAAATAAACTAAATAAACCTAAGCGCCATTTATTTATTTTTTTTAAAAACTGAACCAAAATTGATCCTAAACCTTAAAAACTAAATCTAAACCCTAAACCCGATCTAAACTAAATAAAAGAATAAACCTAAAGCCAACCAGTAAACCCAAACTCTGTGCAAAAACTAAGCCACAAACCAAACCTAAACCACTTAACCTAAACCTAAAACTAAATACATTAAATAATAAACTAAGCCCAAACCTACACGAAAAAACTCAAACCCTAAACTAAACATAAAGTAACTAAATAAATTAAAAAGTAAACTAAACCCAAACCAATAAACTAAACCTCAATGAGCGGAACCTTGATGGTAGAAACTTGCGTGGGCAATCTAGATCTGGAGGTGGTGAAGGAGGCGATGGTTATCCTTGATGGCGGTGGGGATCTAGAGGTGTTGGTGGATATTGAGGTATGGTAGCGGTGGTGGTTATGGAGAGGAGGAGCGCGGAGAGGCTATAAGCGTGGTGGTGGCGGTAGAGATCGGGCATATGATGGTGGATCCCACTACTCGAGGTGGGGTGGTTTTGATGGGAACTAGAAAGCAAAACGACTGATCTGTTATGGGCGTGTCTTTATAATAGAGGCGGTTCTAATTATCTAGGGTTTTGATTTGCTCATGCATGCTCATTTTTTTTATCATGTAATGTGTTTTAAAAGTTGTGTTGGTTGGTTGATGAAATCGAAAAGAAGAAATGTTGAATCTTAACATGTTCTCTATATAAAAATTAACCAAAACCTTAAACCTTAAACTAAAGCGTGAACCCTGAAACCTAAACCATAAATCCTAAATCCTAAACCTAAACCACAAACCTAAACCCTAAATACAAACCACAACCCTAAACCTAAATACAAAACCTAAAAATAAATAAAAAAACCAAACCCAAACCACATAACCACACAGCAAACCAATTACATAAACCTAAAGCTAAAGCTAAACCTAAATAAATACCAAAAAATATAAAATAACCTAAATAAAATAAAATAAATAAATAAATAAAATAAAAACCTAAAAAACTTCAACCTAAACCTAAAGAAAATAAAATAAAAATAAAACTAAAATAAAATAAAATAAATAAAACCTAAACTAAACAAAAATAAAACCTAAATAAAATTAAACTTAACCTAAAACAAAATAAAATAAACATAAATAAAATAAAATAAAACTTAATAAAACCTAAACACAAAATAAACCTAAAATAAATAAAATAAAACTTAAATCACGAATTAAAAAAACACGAATAAAATAAACCTAAACCTAAACTAAGTTAAATAAACTAAATTAAAATAAATAAAACCTAAACCTAAATAAAATAAAACCTAAACCTAAAAACAAAATAAAATAAAATAAAATAAAAATAAACATAAACCTAAACTAAACCTAAAAAATAAATTAAAATAAAATCAAAACTAAAATAAATAAACCAAACTAAATAAAATAAAACATAAACTAAATAAAATAAAAAAAATAATAAACTAAAATAAAGAAAATAAACTAAAAACATAAACTATGGTTGCTTAATTTTTATTTTAAAAAAAAACCCTAGATCACTGACCCTAAATCCTGACTAGGCCACAAACCTGACCTGAGCTAACCACAACCTGACTAAACCACAAACCCCAAAATCCTAAATCTCTTAAGCAGGCTGGTGAGACTTAAACTAGGCCTTAAAACCATACCCAAAGGCAAACCATAAAACCCCTGAGCCAGCTAAACCCAGGCTAACCCACCAAAGCCACTAAAAAATCTGAGATCTTAGCTAACTAACCACACCCTAAATCTGACCTAAACACCCAGGCCTAAGACCCTGGGCCCTGATCTAAAACTAGAGCCTAAACCACAGGCCACAACCTAAAAACCAAAATAAACTAAATAATAAATAAAACTAAATAAATAATATAAAATTCTTAAATTAAAATCTAAACTACATAAGATAAAATAAAATAAAAATATCTAAAATAAAATAAAGAAAACCAAAACTAAATGAAATATAAAATAAACCTGGAATAAAACCTTAATAAAATAAAACTAAATGTAAAATTAAAATAAATTAAATCTAAAATAAAATAAAATAAAACTAAATAAAATCTAAACCTAAAACCTTAAAATAAAACCTAAAATAAATAAAAATAAAACCTAAACCTAATCTAAAAAAAAACCTAAATAACAAAATAAATAGAACCTAAACTTAAACCTAAAATAAATTAAACTAAACCCCAACTAACTAAAATAAAATAAACTAAAATAAATCTAAACATAAACTAAAAATAAAACTTAAAATAGCACGAAATAAAACTGTCATTGAACAAAAAAACAAAATAAAAAACCAACTAAACCTAAAATAAAAAGTAAACCAAAAAAAAATAAAATAAAAATAAAACTCAACTAAAATATAAACCTAAACTAAATAATAAACTAAAATAAAATACCTAAACTAAAATAAGTAAACCTTAAATAAATAGAATAAACTAAATAAAAAATAAATAAATAAAAATAAAAATAAAAAATAAAAAAACTAAAATTAATAAATAAACTAAAGAAACCTAATCCTATTAGTTTACTTAATTTTAAAAAATATCCAAAACCTTAAATCCCAATACATAAACCCTAAACCAAAACTAATAAGACAACTAAATCCTGACCCTAAACCTCATCTCTAAACCCAAAACCAACGTAAACCCAAACCTAAACCACAAAGAATAAACCACAAAACCCTAAACCCTAAACCCTAACTTACACCCACAAACCCACAAACCTAAACTAAAACACTAAACCCAAACCACAAACCCCAAACCCTAAACATAAACCTAAAGTAACTAAATAAATTAAAAATAAACTAAATAGTAAAACCAATAAACCTTAAAATGGTAACTTTGATGGCATGAACATTACACAGCTTTCTAAATCTAGTGGTGGAGGCGAAGGTGGTGGCGGCGATTATCACAGTGTTGGTGGGGGCTCTGGAGGTACTACTGGATATTGTGGTGGTGGTCGGAGCCCTGGTTATTATAGAGGCGGGAGGAGCGATAGAGGTTACAGCAGTGGTGGTGGTGGATGGAGAGATTGGGGAAGTGATGGTGGATCTCACTACTCCAGAGGTCGAGGTGGTTTTGATGGGAACTGGAGAAATTGAAGAGCGACTGATCTGATCTGCTGCTTATGGAACTGTGTCTTTACAGTAAAGATGGTTTTAGTTACCTAGGGTTTTTGATTTTCTCTATGCATGCTCATTTTTGATCTATGTCATCACTTGTGTCTTAGAACACTTGGTGTGTTACTTGGTTGATGAAATCAAAAAGAAGAAATGTTGAATATTAATTTATTCTCTATAAAAAATCATAAACCATAAACCCCAAAACATGAACCCTAAACCTAAACCAAAACCCTGACCCTAAACCAAAACCCTAAACCACAAACCCACAAAACCCAAAACAAGCCCAAAAAAACCTAAACCCAAATAAAACCCTAAACAAAACAAACCTAAACCTAAACCCACAAACCATAAAACCTAAACCCCAAACCCTAAACCCTCAGTAACCTAAACTAAATGCTAAAACCAACTAAACTAAATAAAACCTAAAAATAAATTAAATAAAAAACTAAACTAAAACTAAAACTAAAAAAAACCTAAACCTAAAAAAAAAATAAAATAAAAAATAAAACTTAACTAAATTTAATAAATAAAACTTAAGCTAAATTAAAAATAAAAACTTAAATAAAATAAACTAACTAAAATAATAATAATATAAATAAATAAATAAACCTAAACTAAAAAAAATCTAACCTAAAATAAAATAAAATAAATCTCAAAATAAATTAAATTAATCTAAACTAAAATAAATAAACATAAACCTAAACTTAAACCCAAATAAAATAAAATAAACTAAAAATAAACCTAAACTAAACTAAAAAAATAAAACCTAAAATAATCCTAAATAAAAAACCTAAACCTAAACATAAAAAAATAAAATAAAAATCTAAACCTAAACCTAAAAATAAAAAATAAAACATAAACCTAAAAAATAAAATAAAAATAAAACTAAACTAAAAAATAAATCAAACCCTAAACCTAAACCTAAAAATTAAACTAAATAAAAATAAAAATAAACCTAAAAAATAATTAAAAAATAAAATAAACTAAAATAAATTAAAAATAAATTGAATAAACTAAATAAACTTAAACCTACGAGTTTACCTAATTTAAAAAAAAATAAAATAAAATAAATTAAAATAAACCTAACCACAAACCTCAACCCTAAAACAAACCCTAAATCTAAACCCAAACCTTGACCCTAACCAACCTGAGCCTAAACCCTAAACAAAGCTGAGCCCAAAACCCTAAACTCTAAACCACAACCTGACCTAAACACAAATCTTAAACCCCAAATCCTAAACCTTGTCCTAACACAAAACTGGCTAAACTAAATAAAACCTTTAAAAAAATTAATAAAAAAACCCAAAATTAAATGAAATAAAAAATTAAATAAAATAAAAATCTAAACTAAAACCTAAACCTAAACTTAAATGTTAAAATAAAATAAAAAATAAAAACTGAAGAAAAATAAAATAATTAAAAATAGAAACTAAACTAAAAAAAATAAACCTAAATAAAAAAAAACTAAATGTAAAATAAAATAAATAAAATAAAATAAAATAAAACCAAATAAAACTAAAACCTAAAATAAAAAATAAATAAAATATAAAACCTGACTAAATTAAAGAAAATAAACAAAACTTAAATTAAATAAAATAAAATAAACTCTACTAAAATACTAAACTAAAATAAATAAAATCTAAACCTAAACCTAAACCCTAAACTAAATAATATAATAAACTAAAATAAACCTCAAATAAAACCTAAAACCTAAACCAAAAAAGAAAATAAAACCTAAACTAAACATAAAATAAAAAAATAAAACATAAACCTAAAAAATAATATAAAATATAACTAAACTAAAAATAAATAAACCTAAACTAAACCTAAAATAAACTAAAATAAAAACATAAAATAAAATAAAACAAAATTAAAAAAAATTAATATAATTAATAAATAAATAAAATAAATAAATCTAAACCTACCGGGTTTGTTTATTTTTAAAAATTTTAAACCCTAAACCCAAAACCCAGTCCAAATCCTAAACAACCTGATCCACATGGTAAACCACTATCCTGACCCAAATCTTAAACCACAAAAAAACCATAAACCTACTGAAAGCCCAAACCCCAAACCCTCACTCAACCTGTTCCAAACCATAAACCACAAACTGGCTAAACCTTAAAACCCTAAACCTAAACCAATTAAACTGACATTAAACCTAAACACCAAAACCACTACCTAAAACCCAAACCACAAACCTAGGCCACTAAACCCTAAAATCTAAAATGAGAGCCCAAACTAAACTCCCAAACCTAAACCAAACCACAACCAAAACCCAAAATCTAAAACCTTAAACTCTAAACCCAACCAAACCTTAAACCCAAGTATAAAACCCAAACAACAAACTCTAAACCTTAAACTACCATAAACTCTAAACCTAAAACTATATAAATTAAAAATAAACCTAAACTCTAAAACCTAATAAACCTAAATAAGAATGCAACCTGACTGAGAATATCTCCATTAACCAAGCTCAGTCTAGATCTGACGGTGGAGGCAAAGGCAGAGGTGGTGATTATCAAAGTGGTGGTGGGTGATCTGGAGGTGTTGGTGGATTTGGAGGTGGTGGTTGGAGCAGTGGTGGTTATTGAGGTAGGAGGAGTGATGGAGGTTACAACCACGGTGGCGGCGGAGGGAGAGATCGGAGATATGATGGTGGATCACCCTACTCAAGAAACCATAGTGGTTCTAAAGGGAACAGGAGAAATGGAAGAACGATCGATTTGGCCTGCTGCTCATGGAACTGTGTCTTTATAGTAGAGATGATTCTAGTTATCTAGGCATTTCAATTTGGTCTATGCATGCTCATTTTTTATCTATGTCATAGCTTTTGTCTTAGAAAACTTTGTGTGTTACTTGGTTTATCAAATCCAAAAGAAGAAATGTTGAATCTAAATTTGTTCTCTATTTAAAAAGAACCAAAAACTAAACCTAAAACCTAAACCTCCCATAACAAACCTAAACCCAAACCTCAAACCACAAATCTAAACCCTATAAAACCTAAACCACAAACCTAAAACCTAAACTCACAAATGCTAAACCCATAAGCCCACAAACCACTCCAAACCCTAAACTCTCAGCAACTAAACCCTAAGCCTAAAAGCTAAAAAACCTAAACCTAAACTAAATAAAGGCCAAAAATAAAATAAATAAAAAACACAAAAAACAAAAAAACTTAAACCTAAAATAAAATAAAATAAACCTAAACTTAAACTAAAATAAACTAAATAAATAAATTTAAACCTAAAAAGATAAACTAAACCTAAACTTAAACCAACTGATAAATTAAATAAACTAAGATAAACCTAAACTAAACATAAAACCTAAAACTAAAATAAAACTCTAAACCTAAAACTAAACCTAAAATAAAAAATAAACTTAAACATAAAAGATAAAATAATAAATAACTAAATGATAAACATAAATTTAAACCTAAATCTAAAATAAACTAAACCAAAACCTAAACTAAAATAAATAAACCCAAAATAAATAAACTAAAATAAATAAAAATAAAAGCCTAAATAAAATAAAATAAATTAAATAAATTAAAATATAAACTAAATAAATAAAACCTAAATATAAAAATAAAAAAATAAAAAAAAAAAAATCTAAACTAAAATAAAATAAAATAAAATAATCTAAACTAAACTAAATAAAATAAATAAAATAAAACCTAAACTAAAACTAAATAAATAAATAAAATAAATTAAAATAAACCTCAACTAAACTAAAAATAAAATCTCATAAAACCTAAAACTAAACCTAAACCAAAATAAAAATAAAACCTAATAAAATATAACTAAAAATAAAACTCTAAAAAATAAATAAACCTAAACCTAAACAAAAAAATAAATAAAACCTAAACAAAATTAAATAAACATTAAATAAATAAACTAAATAAAATAAAATAAAAAATAAAAATAAAAAAACTAAATAAACTAGGCCTGGGTTTGCTTAATTTAAAAAACCCAACTACCTAAACCTAGATCTTGCACCATATATTAAATACCACTGACCCAACCTGGTCTACTAATCTAAACTGGCCCAAACCCTAAACCTAAACTAAACTTACACAGGCCCCACCCTAGACTGAAACTGACCTGACCTGACCTCCAACTAAACTGACCTAACTGAGCCATCCCAAACCCTTTCCAGGCTGATCTCCTAAACCACTAATAAATAACTACCCCAAACTAAATCCACAAATCTAAAACACTAACCCTAAACCCAAACTTCTCCAAATAAACAAACTAACCTAATCCTAAACCCAGCAATCATAAAAACTAAAACACCTAAAACTTAAACCCTAAACCTAAACCTAAAGTAAAATTAAAAAATAAACCTAAAAAACCTAATAAACTAAACCAGAATGGTGAGCAACATCACAGTCAGCGGGCTCAGATCTCGGTGGAGGCAAGCGAGCTGCGATTATCATTATGGTGGTGGGGGATCTAGAGATGTTGGTTGATATGGGGATGGTGGTGGCTGGTGGTTATGGAGGTGGGAGGAGCGACGATGGTTACAGCCGTGGTAGTGGCGGAGGGAGAGATCTGGGCTATGATGGTGGATCATGCTACTCCAGAGCCGAAGTGGTTCTGATGGGAATGGGAGAAATTGAAGAACTGTCAATCTAATCTACTAATTAAGGAACTGTGTCTTTATAGTTGACACGGTTCTTACTTTATAAGGCTTTTGATTTGCTCTATGCATTCTCATTTTTCATCTATGTCATCACTTGTGTCTTAGAAAACTTGGTGTGTTACTTGGTTGATGAAACTGAAAAGAAGAAATGTTGAATCTAAATTTGTTCAGTGTTAAAAATAAAACCTGAACCCTAGACCTAAAACCTAAACCCTAAACCTTAAAAACCCAAAACCCAAAACCCTAAACCCAAAAATCCTAAACCTTAAACCTTAAACCCTAAAACTTAAATCCTAAACCCTAAAGCCTAAACCCTAAACCCTAAACCCTAAACCCTAAACCCTAAAACCTTAACCCTAAACCCCAAACCCTAAACCTTCAACTAACCCTAAATCCTAAACCTTAAACTAAATAAAACCTAAAAATAAAATAAATAAAAAATTTAAACTAAAACCTAAACCTCAAAAAAAACTAAACTAAAATAAAATAAATAAAAACCTAAATTAAACTAAAAAAATGAAAAACCTAAATAAAATAAAAACTAAACCTAAAATAAAAAAAAAAATAAAATAAAATAAAATAAAATAAAATAAAACTAAACTTAAACCTAAAAATAAACCTCAAAATAAAAAAATATAACTAAACTAAACTAAAAAAAATAAAAAAATAAAATAAACCTAAACCTAAACTATAATAAAATAAATTAAAATAAATAAAACTTAAACCTAAACATAAATTAACTAAACCTAAATCAAATCCACTAAATAAAATTAAATAAACTAAAATAAACCTATACATAAACTAAAAATAAAACCAAAAACAAAACATAAAACTATAAAAATAAAATAAAAATTTAAACTTAAACCTAAATAAAAAATAAAGCAGAAACCTAAAAAAATAAAATAAAAATAAAACTAAACTAAAAAATAAACCTAAACCTAAACCTAAACTTAAAAATTAAACTAAAATAAAAAACCTAAGATAAAATAAATAAACGTAAAATAAATAAACTAAACTAAATAAAAATAAAACTAAACCTAAATGAAAATAAAATTAAAAACTAAATAAACCTAAACATATGAGTTTACTTAATTTAAGAAAATAAAAAAAATAAAAAAATAATAAGCCAATAAAATCAAAACCCAAAACCCTAAAAGCACTAATCCACTAAACCTTAAACCACTATGCCTTAAACCTTTGGCCTAAAACCCTAATCTACTAAACAAAATCCTACCAAAACTAACCCTAAATCAAACCTAAAAAAATCCTAAACCCCAAACCCTAAACCCTAAACCCTAAACCCTAAAAACCTAAAACACTAAACCTAAACTAAATAAAACCTAAAAAAATTAATAAAAAAAACTAAACCTAGTGAAAATAAAATCAAAAATAAAATAAAAATCTAAACTAAAACCAAAACCTAAACCTAAATGTAAAAATAAAATAAAATAAAAACTAAAATAAAATAAATAAAAACCTAAACTAAACTAAAAAAAAAAATAAACCTAAAAATAAAAACTTTAATAAAATCAAAAATAAATGTATAATAAAAATAAAATAAACCTAAAATAAAATAAATTAAAAACTAAATTAAAACCTAAACCTAAAAATAAACATAAAAATAAATAAAAAATAAAACCTAAACCCTAAGCTAAAAAAAACATAAACCTAAAATAAAAAAAGTAAAATAAACTTAAACCAAAACTAAAATAAATAAAACCTAAACCTAAACCTAAAACTAAACCTAAACTCTAAACTAAATAAAATAAAATAAACTAAAATAAACCTAAACCTAAACTAAAATAAAACCAAAATAAACTAAGCATAAAAATAAAATAAAGCCTAAACCTAAACCTAAAATTAAAAATAAAAAAAAATAAAAATAAACTTACTTAAAGCTAAACCTAAAAAATAAACTAAAATAAAAAACCTAAACTAAAATAAATTAACATAAAATAAATAAACCAAACTAAATAAAAATTAAAATTAAACCTAAAAAAATTAAAAGATAAAATAAAGATAAATAATAAATATCTAAATAAAATAAACCTACCACTTTATTTAATTTTTTAAAATAATAAACTCCCAAACCCTAGGCCTATAACAAACCTGACCATAAACCCTAAACCTAAACTGGGCAGTGACCACTGACTACTAAAACCTGAAACTCAAACCCAAACCTTAAACCTGGGCTTAAAATAAAACTCAAATAGTAAAACTAGAGCCAAAATAAATCTAAAGCTCTGGAGCCACTAAACCAAACCCCACCTGACTAACCATGACCCTAAAAAATTCTAAACACTAAAGCTAAAACCAGGCCAAACCTAAACCCTGCCTGGACCCTAAAACAAATCCCAACCAAACTACTACAAATCCTAAAACAAAACATCTTTGGATACTGACTTAATAATAAAATTTAAAAAAAATCTTAAACCTAAATAAAACAAAATAAAATAAAATAAAATATAATATAATAAATAAAAACCTAAACTAAAACCTAAATCTAAACTAAAATAAAATAAAATAAAAATAAAAATAAAAATAAACTAAAATAAAATAAATAAAAACCTAAAATAAACTAAAAGAAGAAAATAAACTTAAATAAAATAAACACTAAACGTAAAATAATTATAAATTAAACCTAAAATAAATGAAATTAAAAGCTAAATATAAACCTAAATCTAAAAATAAACCCTAAAATAAAATAAAACTTAAACTAAACTAAAAAAAACCTAAACTTAAAATAAAATAAAAAAACAAAATGAAATAAACCTAAACCTAAACTAAAATCAACTAAACCAAAATAAATAAACCTAAAACCTAAACCTAAACCTGAACAGACTAAATAAAATAAAATAAAACTAAAATAAACCTAAACCTAAACTAAAACATTAAACCTAAAATAAACCTAAAATAAAACCTAAAACCTACTAAAAAAAAAAATAACTAAAACCTAAACCTAACATAAAATAAAAAATAAAACTAAATAAAATAAAAATAAAACTCAACTAAAAAAACTTGAACATAACAAATAAACTAAAATAAAACCTAAAATAAATAAGTAAATAAAATAAATAAACTAAATAAAAAAATAAACCTAAATAAAACTAAAAAATAAAATAAACTCCAATAAATAAAAAATAAACTAAATAAACTAATTAAACTTAAACCTACCAGTTTAGTTAATTTTAAAAATAAAACCTAAACCACAAATCCTAAACCCCATACATGCCCAAACTAAACTAAACCTAAACCTAAACCTGCAACCCTAAACCCTAAACCCAAACCCTAAACCACAAACTAAACCAGCCCCAAACCCTAAACTTAAAACCATACCCTAAACCCTAAAACCCTAAACCCTAAAGCCTAAAGCTTAAAACCCTATACCCTAAACCTTAAACCTTTAACCCCAGAACCTAGAACTAGGCTCAATCTAGATATGGCAATGGAGGTGAAGGTGGAGGTGGCAGTTATCTCAGTGGTGGTGTGGGATCTTGAAGTCTTTGGTGGATATTGTCTTTCGTCGCAATGGTGGTTATGGAGATGGGAGGCGTCGAGGTTATAAGCGTTGGTGGCGGAGGGAGAGTTCGAGGATATGATGGTGGATCCTGGTACTCGAGAGGCGGGGGTGGTTCTGATGAGAACTAGATAAACTGAAGAACGACCGATCCAATCAGCTACTTATGGAACTATGTCTTTACAGTAAAGATGGTTCTACTTATCTAAGGTTTTTGATTTGCTCTATGGGTGCTCATTTTTTATCTATGTCATCGCTTGTGTCTTAGAAAACTTGGAGTGCTACTTGGTTCATGAAATAAAAAAAAAATGTTGAATCTTAATGTGTTCTCTGTTAAAAAAAAAAAACTTAAACCCTAAACCCTAAACTAAAACTTGAACCCTAAACTTAAAACCTAAACCCTAAAAACCCTAAACCCTAAAACCAAAAACCTAAACCTAAACTAAATAAAACCTAAAAATAAAATAAATAAATAAACTTAAACATAAATAAATTAAAATAAACAAAATAAAATGATGACCTAAACTAAAACCTAAACCTAAACCTAAAAATAAAAAAAATCAAAACAAAATAAACTAAAATAAAATAAATAAAAACTAAACTAAACTAAAAAATAAAATAAACCTAAAAAAAAAACCTAAATAAAATAAAAACTAAACATAAAATAATATAAAATAAACCTAAAATAAAATAAAATAAAAGCTAAATAAAAACCTAAACCTAAAAAATAAACCTAAAATAAAACCTAAAAATAAATAATAAATAAAACCTAAACCCTAAACTAAAAAAACCTAAACTTAATATAAAAATAAAATAAACAAAAAAAAATGAACATAAACTAAAATAAACTAAAATAAAATAAATAAAACCTAAACCTAAACTTAAAATAAAGTAAACCTAAACTAAATAAAATTTTAAAAAAACTTAAAATAAACTTAAACCTAAACTAAAAACCTAAGATGATAATAAAACCAGAACCTAAACCTAAAAATAAAATAACATAAACCTAAACCTAAAAATAAAAATAAAACCTAAACCATAAAATAAAATAAGACTTAACTAAAAATAAACTTGGACACAAATTATCTAAAATAAAACCTAAACTAAAATAAATACTAAACTAAATAAATATAAAAATAAACTTAAATAAAACTTAAAAAATAACCTCGACAAATAAAATAAACTAAATAAACCTACTGGTTTGCTTGTTTTTTTTTTAAATGTAAAAAACCAAAACCCTAAACTGACCCTAAACCTACTAACCTGACCCTAGGCCTAAACCCCAAAACAAAACCCAAACTACTAAACCACCCTACCACAACCCACCCACTCTAAACC
This sequence comes from Cymbidium sinense, assembly GCA_021442155.1. NCBI lineage: Eukaryota > Viridiplantae > Streptophyta > Magnoliopsida > Asparagales > Orchidaceae > Cymbidium > Cymbidium sinense. The sequence continues at coordinate 57,526,888 of CM038218.1, read as the reverse complement.
CTAAACCTAAACTAAACTAAAACCCTAAACTCTAAAACCCTCCACTTACATGCCTAAACCCTAAATCTTAAACCCTAAACCTAAAACAACCAACCTGCCCAAACCCAAGCCAACTAACCTAATCTCAATCCACTAACCCAACCGAATGGGTGAACTGAAACATCACAATTAAATAAGGTTAGCGAGAGGAGTGGAGGTTATCCTTGATTGTGGTGGGGGCTCTGGAGGTGCTAGTGGATATGGAGATGGTGGTCGGAGCAGTGGTAGTTATGGAGGCGGGAGGAGTGATAGAGGTTACAATCATGGTGGTGGCAAAGGTAAAGATTGGGAATATGTTGGTGGATCCCACTACTCGAAAGGTAGGGGTGGTTCTATTGGGAACTAGGGAAACTGAAGAATGACCAATTTGATATGCTGCTTATGGAACTATGTCTTAACAGTAGAGATAATTTTACTTATCTATGCTTTTTTATTTGCTCTATGGGTGCTCATTTTTTATCTATGTCATCGCTTGTGTCTTAAAAAACTTGGGGTGCTACTTGGTTGATGAAATCAAAAAGAAGAAATGTTGAATCTGAATTTGTTCTCTAATAAAAATAAAAAAATTAAAAAAAAAATTCAAGCCCTAAACCCTAAACCCTAAACCCTAAACCCTAAACTAAAACTTAAACCTTAAACATAAAACCTAAACTTTAAACCCTAAATCCCAAACCTTAAATCGTAAACCCTAAACCTTAAACTAACCCTAAACTCTAAAAAGCTAAAAACCTAAACCTAAGGTAAATAAAACCTAAAACTAAAATAAAAAATAAACCTAAACCATAATAAAATAAAGCAATAAACTAAAATAAAAACATAAACTAAAACCTAAACCTAAACCTAAACCTAAAAAGAAAATAAAATAAAAAATAAACACTAAACTAAAATAAAATAAATAAAAACCTAAACTAAACTAAAAAGTAAAAAACATAAATAAAAATAAAATTAAACCTAAAATAACAATTAAATAAACCTAAAATAAAATAAAATAATGACTAAATAAAAACCTAAACCTAAAAAAGAAGCCTAAAAATAAAACCTAAAAATAAATAAAAATAAAACCTAAACCCTAAACTAAAAAAACATAAAATTAAAATAAAATTAAATAAACAAAATAAAATAAACCTAAACTAAAATAATAAAAACCTAAAATAAACTAAACCTAACCCTAAACCTAACCTAAATTAAATAAAATAAAATAATCTAAAAATAAACCTAAACATAAACTAAAAAATAAAACTTAAAAATAAAACTAAAATAAAATCTAAAACCTAAACATAAAAAAAAAATAAAATAAAACCTAAACTAAACCTAAAATAAAAATAAAACTTAAACCTAAAAATAAAATAAAATAAAACTCAACTAATAAATTAACCTAAATCTAAAAAAATAAACTAAAATAAAACCTAAACTAAAATAAATAAATTTAAAATAAACAAAATAAACTAAATAAAAAAATAAAAATTAAAGTAAATATAATTAAAAAATAAAATAAACCCAAATAAATATTCAATAAACTAAATAAAGTTAAACCTACTGGTTAACTTGGTTTTAAAAAAAAAAACTCTAAACCCTAAATCCTAAACCCTAAACCTACAATTAACTTAGTTTTTAAAAAAAAAACTCTAAACCCTAAATCCTAAACCCTAAACCTACAACCATAAACCTATAACCGTAAACACTAAACCCAACAACCTAAAACCCTAAACCCTAAATCTTAAACCCTAAACCCTAAACCCTAATCCCAAAATCCTAAACCCTAAACCCTAAAACCCTAAACTTAAAACCTTAAACCCTAAACCTTAAACCCTACAACCCTAAATCTTAAACCCCAAACCTTAATTCCTAAACTAACTCAAAATCCTAAACCCTAAACTTACCCTAAACCCTAAGAATGTGTAAAACCTTGATGGCAGGAACATCACCAACAATTAGGCTCAGTCTAAATCTTGTGGTGGAGGCGAAGGTGGAGGTGACGATCATCGTAGTGGTGGAGGGGGATCAAGAGGTGTTGGTGGATATAGAGGTGGTGGTCGGAGCAGTGGTGGTTATTGAGGTGGGAAGAGTGACGGAGGTTATAGTCATGGTGGTGGCGATGGGAGAGATCGAGGGGATATGATGGTGGATCTGTGCTAGAGGCGAGAGAGTTACGATGGGAATCTGGTTGAAGAGCAGTGGATCTGTCTGTTTGCTTATGACTCTTTCTTTAGGAGCGGTTCTACTTATCTAGGGTTTTTTGATTTCTTATATGGCTGCTCGTTTATTATCTATATTATTGCTTATATCTTAGAAAACTTGGGGTGCTTCTTTGTTGATGAAATCATAAAGAAGAAATGTTGAATCTGAATTTGTTCTCTATTAAAAAAAACCATAAACCCTAAACCCTACACCAAAACTTAAACTTAAACCCTAAACCTAAAACCTAAACCCTAAACCCTAAACCCTAAACCACAAAACTAAGCCAACTAAACCCCAACCACAAACCACAAAAAACCCTAAACACTCAACCCTAAACCTAAACCCTAATCCTAAAACCAAAATATACCCAAAAACCTGCCACCCTAAAGCAAACCCCAAAACCCAAACCCTAAATCTAAACCCTAAACTCTAAACCCAAACCAAATCCTAAACCTTGAATAAAGATGTCATTAGGAGTCATTCTAAAGAATGACCTAATCTAGAAAGTTATGGTAGCTAAAGAAAATTTCTTCAAGAGACTTTCCCTTGACTATTAGAGATTTGAATACCTAAACCTAACCTAAATCATATTATAATACCATATATTATAGTAATGTACCATCATATGTTTGAGCATGTAGTGATGTGTTTTTGGATGTTATAAAATGTTTTAAAATGTTCTGGTATATTATGGTATTGTGCCCTATAGTCTATATTAATATAAATCATAAAAATATTGATTTAATAAATCAGATGATGAAATTTGTTAAATTTGAAGTGGGAATTAGGTTGTAGTACCAAAGGTGTGCTACACCACTTGTAGTCTAACAAGTACGATTTTATGTTCAAAATAAATATTATATGTTGTAACGTAGTATAACATCATATATCATAATATATTGTTCTGCGCATTTCAAATTCTTTTAGTATTTTATAATCATGCGGTCAACCCTACAGTAGCATTATTTATAAAAATGTTGATTTAGACTTTAAAATGGTGGAATTTGGCCAAATTCTTAGTAGGCAGAGCATGGCATCATAATATATTATTTCAATTTAAAATGTATAAGTGATACAACTAAAATATATAGTTTTTTATTATTTAGACTAATATTATAATTTTTTTATCTTAAGCAATCCCTTGTGATGTGATATGCAATATAATATAATATAATATTTTATAGTGTATTATAATATAGGATACCATAACATAGTGTAGCATCATGAATTATAGCATACTATTGTGTATTACTACTTATTTTTTTAGCATATTTTAGTTTGTTATAGTATGATGCATTAGAGTTTGTACTAGTATAATTCATAAAAATATTGATTTATAGGCTGAGATGATGCGATTTGGCCAAATTTAAGGTAAGCTTTAGGGAATATCATTGGGGGTGTGCTATGGTGTGTCATTTATTCAAAAGAATGGAATTTTGCATCTAAATAAATGTTCATTTTCAACCAAATTTTATAAATTTTTTGCTTAAAGTGATTCATTTTAAGGTGTAATGTAAGATAATATATTATATGAAAGCATATTAAAATATAATGTACATAACAATATAACTTCACATATATATGAATGTGGTGGTGTGTTACTAAATGTTATTGTACATTTTAGTATGTTTTACTTTTGTTATAATACATTGGGTCAAAACTCACAAAAATGTTAATTTGAAGGTTGAGATGGAAAAATTTGGCCAAATTCATGGCACACACCAGAAGCAACACCAAAATTATGCTATTTTACCATTTCTAATAGAAAAATATTAATTTTACATCCAAAATGAACATTATTCATATTTTGAGAATATTTTGTTATTTGTTCCTTTTAAGTGATTTAATGAGGTGTAATGTTAGATAATATATTATATTATATTATAATATAACATCATATATTATAATATAATATAGTGTGTTAATTCACACTATAATATGTTTAGCATGATATTGTATAGTTAGTTTGAGCTTGCACCATCACAAATCATAAAATGTTGATTATAATGTAAGATGATATAATTTTAAAGAATACATTGTTAGGCTTTTGGTTGAAGTATTAGAAGTGTGCATAAAATAAGAAATAAGATTTGATGAGAATTCCATGCCAAGGACATGGAGGGAGATCTGCTAGGGGATCACCCATTACATTGGACATGACATGTGAGGGTCTATCGAGGCCATAGAAGAAGAAAATCTTCTAGGGATAAGGTTTGAATTCGATTTGATTATATGATTTGTGGAAAGGAGATCCACTGGGGATAAGAATCTATAATCCACTGGAGATTAAGATGAAATCAACTTTTAATTTATTTATTTAAATTGATGTGGAGGCATATCTGCTAGAGATATGGGCTCGAGTCACTAGGGATTGTATATGAACCTTCCACTAGGGAAGCGTTGAGCTATCCATTAGGGATTAGGATTTGTATTTGAATTTATAGATTTTTTTGGAAAAAGTATCCAAGGAATAAGAGTTTGGTTGGATTTCTTTGATTTAGACTCTAGGGAGTTGGTTTAATTTGGCTCCACTAAAGGTTGGTTCTAAATTTGATTTGTTTGCTTGACTTATTTATATATGATTTGCTCCATTAGGGAGAAGGGTGTGTTTTAACTCCAGAAAAATCAGATTGGGTTTAATTTAATGAGTTAATGTATGGACCCTTGATGATGGACCCATTAACAAGGGGCTATATCAGCCTTGAACTACCTCAGATTTACAAATCTAAAGGGATAGTCTATTGACTATGAGGTAGAGCTAGCCAACCTAAGGGGTTTCCTTTGGACGTGCAACGGTTGTGCTAAGAAGAAGGCGTGGCAAACTTACATCTTCCAAAGTGAGGAACAACCACTAGGTTGACTGTTGGATGCACAATAAATCAACACCTAGAGCAACTCGGTGAATAATGAGAGACTTATGTCAACTCAAAGTTAAGTTAATTTATCTTAATTTCATGTGATTTGATATGGTTTGTTTGGTTTAGTTTAATTTGGAATTGAGGGCATATCCACTGGGGATGTGAGCTCAGTCAAATTTGATAAATATAATTTATGGACCATGTCAGTGTGCGATGGACTCACTAAGAAGGGGCTATATCAGACTTGTCCTATCTTAGATTTACAAATCCAAATGGATTGTCTACTAGCTGTGGGGTAGAGCTAGCCAACCTAAGGGGTTACCTTTCGGTGTGCAACGACTGTGCTAGGAAGAAGGCATAGCAGACTTACATTTTCTAAAGCAGGGAACAATCATTGGGGTGACCTGTTGGAAGCACAACAAATCAAAACTTAGGAGACTACTTGAGTGAATGTCTTTGGGGACTTATGTCAACTCAAGAGTAGTCGGTGATTCTATAGGGAGTTTTGACCTTTGCTCTAAAGATAGTATGCCTTCAGAAAAGGTATCCTGTCCTCTAATCCATAAGTGAATATATATTTTCTTTATATGTTTATGTGGACCTATTTGTGTGTGAGGGACCACATTGAGAAGGGGCTATGTCGACCTTGTCCTATCTCAGATTTACTAGACCAAAGAAGAATTTGCACATCCATCCAACCACATTATTAGGAAGGGGTATGTCGATAGTAACGGTAGTGTCTAAATGGGGTCACAAAGGATGTGATCAAATATAGTTCCCATAATGGAGGTCTTGAGGGGCATTATCGAGCAGAAAGAGCTTATATGTATGTGGCCAACTCAAGGAGAAAGCATAGGCGACTTACATATGAGTGGTGTATCCTAAGGTGTGAGAACCAACCAACCTAAGGTGTATCCATCGGCATGAGTGGTGTATCCATTAGTAGTGAGAACCAACCAAGCAAGGTACCCATCGGTGTCAATGATCAATTGAGAAAGAAAGCATGTAGGCTTACAACTTTCAAGTGAAAGTAATCATCAGGATAATCTCGTGGAGGCAGATGTTATCGACCTAACTACTATTAGCGGGAGCCACGAGGACTAGACCCAAACTTGAAGCAGGAGGGAAGGAACTAGGGGACTTATCTAAACCTCAAATATACTTAATCATTCGATTGAAAAGGCTAATCAAGAAGAAAGCATAGTAGACTCACATCCTCTTAATTGAAACTAACATGAGGTAGCTTACCGGCCACGTAGTAAGGCCTACCAAACTAACAAGACGCATGTCAGTGTGCAGTGGCCAAGTAAAGAAGGAAAGCATAGTATACTTAAATCCTCCAAAGCGAAGACCAGGGGTGACACACTAGTTGGGGTAGCATTCGACCTAAAACTATTGAGTGAGTCTTGGGGCATTATCTCAACTTCAGTGGCTTCGAGACAAAATATATGTGTTTATTTCATATGTTTCTATGTTGTTTTGTGTTTGTGTTGTGTGATGATGAAGGAGGATCTTCCCCTTACACCTACCTAAACATATCATGGATTGAAGAATACTTTCAACATGGAAGAGATTGAAATGGAATTTTCATTGATGATAATTATTTTCAAACATGATTTATAATATTTCTTTAAGTAGAATTGATTAGAAGCATTGGGCACTCTCCCTTATGATTAATAAGTTGATAAGATCCTCTTTGGTAAGCCTTCTCTATGGCAAAAGGGCCTTCTCAAGTGGGTTCAAACTTGCCTCACATCTTACGATGGGCAACAATCAATCTCCTTAAAACTAAAATAAGCTCTTCTACTTGAAAAGCTCTAGGACGGACCAACTTCTTATGAGCTTGAATTATTTTAACTTTGTAAAACTCAAGGTTTTATGCAGTAGCGTCTCTCCTCCAAACATTGAGCACTTCAAATCTAACTTGGCATTATGCTTTATTATGATCTTGCTACTTACTATTGTTGATGGGAGTTGGACTTCTAATGGTAGAATGGCTTGGACCCATACACTAAAGAGTAGGGAGTTGGAGTTCTTTATGTGTGTGGTAAGCCCACAAGGCTTCAACTTACTTACTCATGCCTATCACTTATTATTGTTGAGTGTCTTCTTGTATTTGGATGAGAGTTTTGTTGAAGGCTTACCTTCCTCGGTAGTTGATGATAGAATATCTCCAATCTATGATGTGTCTCTAGGAAAATTTGATGATTTCAGTGCTCTTGAATGCAGTACAATTATTATATATAATTAGTCGAGGCACTCCGAACCTATATATGATATGGTTCTAAAAAAATTGGAACACATGCTGACCTATGACCTCTCTGAGCGAAATCATCTTCACCCATTTGGAAAAATACTCAGTAGCAGCAATGATGAACTGATGACCCTTGGAAGAAGGAGGATTAATCATACTATGTCGGTACCCGACACTTTCGAATGTGAGGCCAATGTAAGATGTAGAATGTTGGGTGGTTGGTGTAGACAACACCATGTATTTGACATTGGTGGCATCAAACCATATCCATGCAATCTTTAATTGTCGGTAGTAGTATCCTAGTGTCTTGATATTGGCTTTCATCTTAATGCTAGATTGGTTGGCTCCACATAATCTTAAGTGTACCTCGGTCATGATCTTACGAGCTTCATTCTTGTCCAAACAATGTAACCACATATGATTAAAATACCACTGGTACAAGACACCATCCACAAGAGTAAAGGAAAGTGCTCTCTACTTTATCTGATGGGCTTGGGACTTCCCTTGAGGTAATTTTCTTTTATTTATGTAATCCATAAATGGTTGCCTCCAATCAAACTCCTCATCCTTCTTGGTAATGGCAACCTCCCCTTCAAGAGAGTACTTTTTGATGAGTTCAATATTAATAAGGGATAAGACTTATTTATTTTGGACCTTTATTGATATAGACTCATCCTTTGGACATGATAACTCCTTGGCTTGGCTAAAGCATAGCTATGATGTTCTCTCGAGGAATCTTATAAATGGTAACCTCTAGATTTGGGCCAACTCATGGTGTACTTATGGTAGTGATGGAGCTTGGGCTCATAACCTTATAAGACCCAATGATTTGGTTGATAACTAGCTTAGAATCCTTGAAGATGTTGATGTTATGGATACTTAAAATGGCTAACTCAGGACCAAATCAAATATTGACTTGTTGTTGCAAGGTGGAGATGATATGAGAATCTCATCACATCACGGTCCGGAGTTAACAGAACTATTCCTACCCCTGCCTTTCCTAGAAGAGTAGATTATGGTTCTTCTCCTCTTTGAGAGGAAGCTGCTCCATAAAAGTACATCTTATAATGGTGAATGCTAATATCCCCTAAGTTTATGATTTGTTCATCGGGGATATCATCGGTAACAAGAGTCGACAGAAGTGGGTGTGATGTTAAGAAATCCAAGCTACTCACACACTTGGGGTTCATTTTGAGGTTAAATTGTCTTAACTGTTCAAAAACTACTCTCAAGTCAAAGTGATGGTCTTCCTTTTCTCTACTTTTGATGACGAGATCATCGACATAGCATTGGACTTGATGATGAATGAGTATGTCAAAGATTCGAGTCATAGCCCGCTGGTATATAGCACCGGCATTTTTAAGGCTGAAAGGCATGACCTTAAAATAATAGATTTTGTTCGGGGTTCTAAAAGTAGTGTTTCTTTCATCTTCGGGCCATCTTTATTTTGTATCCATATCATGAAAGAGAAGACTACATGAGATGAGGCAATGTTCACCATCACTCTAGATTGGTAGTGGAAATTCATATTTTGACATGCCTTATTTAAATCCTAAAATTGAAGCATATGTGAATTTGGCCATTCTTTTCTTAACTAGGACAATGTCAAGCAACCATCTAAGGTGTTTTTTCTTCCAAGATGAAGCCAGCATTGATCGCTACTTCATAAATAACCTATTGTTCTATGTCTAATCGCATGCATCTAGAAGCTTGCTTGATAAGACAGTCTCTATTGCTTTATGGACGCTATGGAGCCAATCCAGCATCTCTTCATAACTCCATGCAAAGAAGTCTTTAAACTGAGTCAATAGTATAACAAAGTCCTTAGTTTCAATTTCATTCAACAAAGAACTGATGTATATTGGGCGTTGATCTTCTTCAGTTCCTAAGTTAATTTTCTTGAGCTCATCGATGGTTGACTTTATCTCTTCTTCAAACTTTGCTGCATCTTTGACTTCAAAATCATTTGATCGTTTTAACCATAGCACCTCATATGAGTTAATGTGATTTGAAAAGATCCTATCATTCCAAATGATGGTGATGACTAAGCAGTAATCATCATCATCAACTATACCCACTGTACCAAATCCTAGTCCCGATATTGATGGAGAGCTTTTGCATTTGTTCTTCCATTTTCTTTCAAGTAGTTCCTATGCTTTGACCAAGTATGTGGGATTAACCCTTTCTTTGCTAAATTTTGAACACAAGGCAAGTACCAATCAAAAGGTAATTCTATTAAATCTTTATATGAATCATCCTCAAGTTCTACATCAACTTCTTAACTTGAGGATGATGATCTAAAGAACCTCGGTCTTCACACCTATGGATGACTTGGGGCTTAACTACCAAACCCTCTTTTAAGAGGAAAGTAGAGCTAAGTTTCCCAACTCAAGCCTAATTGTTTCACATATAGGCATGGATACACTTATGCTTTGCTTTGGAGCCCAGTCTTCATTGCTATCTGGCTCAAGTGTCACCTCTAAGGGAATCTACGAGAAGTGCTATTGGTGTGCTAATCATATAAGAATCATCCATATGAACTAGATTCTAAGTCTATACTCCTATCTAGGACATATCTTCTAGTAGGTTTTACCCTGACTGCCTTTGAACTACTCTTCCTCTGCGGTGGAGGTCATCCCCACCCATATGTTTGAATGAACTAACTATGGGAAAATTTAATGTCGGCTCCACTTCCTCCTCCAAGTCTATTTCGCTCCCTTTTATTTATTTTTCATTTTCTCTTTCTTTTCTTTTTTTCTCTTTCCTTTTCTTTTCTTTTTTTCTTTTATTTTTAAACTTTTGCCAAGTTTTTTAGAATAGACTTGTTGATTTTGAGGGAAGTAGCAAGCCGCATCCTCATATTTGCTGACCTCATGAACTGTAAATGGCTTGTGATCTCCTTTGACATATTAGACCATCCCACCTCTCACAACTTCATACTGATGTAGAGGATGGAACTATGTCTCATGTATCCATGTTCTCCTAGGAAAAATGTTGAAATAGATGAAGTCTATAATGTGAAACTTGGCTTCTGCCTTCCAATCATCTATATGGGCAACACTATGGAGCCTAAGGCCGCTGTGACCTCACTTTGGAGTGCGGATTCAATCTTCCCATCTTAGATTTGGGAGACTCTATACAAGATTTCCCAATCATAAGACACTTCTAATAATTAAGCACTTAACCTAAGCCTAAAGACTTAGAAGGGTTAACCATAGGATTAGGTTATGCCTTGGGGATTAGGATAATCCACCTACCCTACAACCCAAATCCAATCCATGTTCACCTTTTCAAACCAAACCTCAAGTTCAATTCAAACATCAAATTCAAATCCAAATCCAAGCCCAAATTCCAAAACCAAATGATTGAAGCCCATGATCAAATCTAAACTAGAAATCCTTCCTAAGCCATATGACCTATCCCATGGACTTAGCCAACTCTTAATCCAAATCAATCCAAAATCAATTAATATTCTCATAACCAATTCATATCTTCAATCATCTTCCTAAATATAAATCAAATCTACATTCAAATGATCAAAACTAAATCAAACTAAATCAAATTAAATCAAAACCCTTCCTAAGCCATATGACATATCCCATGGATTTAGCCAAAACTCAATTAATTTTCTCACAATCAATCATATTTTTAATCATCTTCAAAAATTTAAATAAAATATACATTTAAATCATCAAAACTAAAAACCAAATCAAAATCAAACCTAAGCTAACTCCATGGACTTAGCCAAATTCTTCATTCCAAAACCCAAATTCAATTGATTTTACATGAATCAATCAAACCTTCAATCATATTAAAAATAAATGAAATCTACAATCATCAAGCCAAAATCAACCCAAGTCAAACCAACTTAACCTTTTGACTGAAATGTTCAAATGAACCAAAACCTATTTGAACCCAAGCCAATTGCAATTGAATTTATATATCAATCCTAAATCCATATATAAACTCAACTAAATCAAACACAACCCAAGATCAAGCCAACTAAACCCAATTGTTCCACTTGACCCAAAGTGGCCAATTTGACCTATTTGAGCCAAGTTCTAATTCTACCCAAATTAGATTGAACTGCCTATCAAAACCTCCCATCAATGTTGATCACCCTAGGTTGATCAATTATCAAGGTCAAACCAAGTCAACTTGGTCATTTGACCAAGTCAACCCATTAACCCATATGAACTTAAACAAGCTAAATTATAACCTAAGCTAAATCCCATGAAGCCAATGATTCATATCAAATCAAAACCAATATTTGAATATGACTTAACCTTCAATTGAGTCAAACCAAATCCAATTGGCCCTCTTGACCCAAGTTGACCTAAATTGACCTAAAAGATCAAATTGGGTCAAATCAAAATATAAACCAAATTGATTGCAACCAATGGCATAAGTTCATTCCAAATTGATTGTTGAACTTGACCAAAGCTATGATTGGACCTAAATTGAACCCAATACTTAGCCCAAATTGACCTAAAGGTTCAAGTTAGCCTAAATGAAAACCAAATCCAAATTGGTCGACTAAACCCAAACCAACACCCACCCTAAGCCAATTTAGCCAATTTGGTCAAATTGGTCAACTTAACCCATTTGACCCAAATGAATTCAAATGAGCCAAAAATTAAATCTAAGCCAAAATAAATCAAACCAATTGAACCAAAATATCCCAAATGATCATATGAACTTGTCCCAACCCTTTGTTTGACCCAATTTGACTAATTGGTAAACTTGACTAACCTAACCCAATTTGACCTAAATGAGTCAAATTGAGCTAAACTAACAAATCAACTCCAATTGACTTGAAATTTGGCTAACCCATTTTGGCTCATTTCAAATCTACCAAATCAAATCCAATGCCAAATGATAATTCTACCCTTGGGTCAAAGGAATCCCATAAGACAAATCACCCATGTAAGTAGTCATTTCCATTCCTTAGCCACTTGGTACTCTCCCAATGGTCAGGCTAGGCACCTAGGACACTTCCCAGCCTGACCCAAGGAAATGTTGGGTCGGACATGACCCATGGGTGGTGAAATCATCTCACCCACCCATTTCAAGCTTTTAAAACCCATAGGACACCCATGATTGTTCCATGGCAGCCACCTTCGCACCTTCAACCAACCAAGCCGAGCCAACTCACCTCCTCCCTACCACCCACGACACCTTGAGATGGTCAGATGACCACTAGAAGCCAAACCCAATCCCACCATCTGATCAAGATGAAGGGGGGTATACACCCCCTCATTTCCACTCAAACACACCCAAAAATCATTCCTCAGAGCCCTAGCTACCCAAGATGAGCTGCAAGAGCCATTCCTTAATCTCCCAAGCTTGTTCCTCGATCAAAAAACTCCATTCTCGTCTGTCCCACAATAGGACACTCTCATTTTCTATCAAAGTTCTCCATTTTTCCGTCAAACTCAGATTAACTTTGCACACACCTTCTCTAGGCCTCATCAAGCAAGACTGAATCATCTCCCAAGCTTCCTGAGCACCGAAGGTGATACTTCGATCAAATCTGACTTCCGACCAAGCTTCTCGAGCAAGAGAAGGATAGTCTAACTCTGAATCAGAATGGAAAGGATCGAAACTACTAGAACTATTATTTCTTATTTAGACTCAGAGAGCTTTCAATAGGAATAAAAATAAGAGCATCAGAAGTAGACAATATCTAAGTAGATCAGCTTTCTTCATTAATTTTGGGTGGAGGTACATGATAGAAATCAAGTAAGGGATTTAGTGCCCTTATCCAGATACAACTCTCCAGAAGAGGAGCTAGAGAAGATGGTAAATGCAATAGGAGGAGTATGGACTGGATGGTGGTCGTACATGACTATCCAGCAAGTATGGTGAGTCGCTATCACCTGGACTATCACTTTCCTTGAGTTATCCTTCGTAACTACCAAAATTTCCTTGGTGTTGGAGGTTTAAGCTACTTCAGGCACCTCCAAGAAAAGCTTCTTGATCTTATAAATGATCTTCTTAGAGGTTTGAGATAGGGAGATATACTAACCTTTTTGGTCTTAAGAGGATCTCAAGTATCCCCAAGAATTACTCTAACAGAATTAGATGGTTATTCTAATAAGTATTCCTTAGGGATAAATATGGCTCTCAACTTGTAGCTGCGCTCAAGCTAGACCTTAAAAGTGATACAATCCTCTAAGACATGGCCTAACATGCGATGGAATGGGAAATAGCTAGCATCATCGCTCTTGCCCACTTGCTTTGACCTCTTAGGCTCTAGTAATTGAGTCAGGTTTCCTTAAGAGATTCTTAAAGAATTTCCTAACTACCTCCCTCTTGAATGAATATGGCTTATTCAATATATCAACAAGAGTAGGTGGAAAGTAGCTACCTGGCGATGGATATGAATACCGCTACTGGGTAAAGCACGAGGTGGTGGAAATGGTCATGTGGTGGCCTATGATAAATAGGTGGTGAAAGAGGAGGTGGCAAAATTGAGCTCATAGTCTCATAAACTCTAGCTAGATGCTTCCCTCTTAATCGACACATTATCACTAGCTTCTTCTCAAACTCCTTCACGGCTTGGTCCTAGATGATTGGTGGAAAGGGCAACTTGGCTTCCTCTTGTAGGCTAGCTACTTTATTGATTAATTTCTCAAATATTTTGATGGTAAAGCCCTTAAGCATGAAGGCGATCGGGCCATGGATATTGTTGAGAAGAATCTCAATGGCATGCTATTCTGATAACTATGGTTCGCATTTCATGCTAAGGTTGGACCACCTGAGAATGTAATCAACAAGAAACACGTTGAGTTTCTATTTCTCTACAATGAGGTCGAAAATACTCACTGAGCTCCAAAGAACCTCTTGATGAAAAGGTGCTAACACAAAGAAAAGTCTTCACCAACCATTGGACAGTATACTAATCAAATGCAACACTACAGTAACGAAAAGGTAAAAGTCAAACTATTACAATAGCCCCCAAAGTGTGCAATCTGTTATGGTGGGCTCCCATTGCCATCAAAGATCTTGAAGGATGGTGGGACAAAACCCTAAATAAAAAATTAAACCTAAAAAATTAACCTAAAAATAAATAAAAAATAAAACCTAAACCCTCAACTATTAAAAAACCTAAACTTAAAATAAACAAAATAAAATAAACATAAACCTAAACTAAAATAACTAAAATCTAAACTAAACCTAAAATAAATTAAACCTAAACCTAAACTAAATAAAATAAAATAAACTAAAAATAAATGTAAACTTAAACTTAAAAAAACATAAAAATAAACCTTAAAAAAACCTAAAATCTAAACCTAAAAAAATAAATTAAAAACCTAAACATATTCCTAAAAATAAAAAATAAAACCTAAACCTAAAAAATAAAATAAAATTAAAACTAAACTAAAAACTAAACATAAACCTAAACCAAAACCTAAGCCTAAAAAATAAACTAAAATAAAAAAAAACTAAACTAAAATAAATATGCCTAAAATAAATAAACTAAACTAAATAAAAATAAAAATAAACCTAAATAAAATAAAAAAAATAAAATAAACTAAAATAAATAAAAAAATAAACTAAATAAACAAAAAATAAACCCAAACCTACCTACTTAATTTTCTTAAAAAAAATAAACCCTAAATTCTAAAATCATAAATAAAACCTAAACCATAAAATAACCTAAAATAACCTAAACCCAAAAAATCCGAAAAAACCCTAAACTTTAAACTCTAAACCCTAAACCCTAAACCCTACCCCTAACCCTAAACCATAAACCCTAAACTTTAAACCCTTAAACCTTAAACCGTAAACCCTAAACTAACCCTAAACCTTAAAAACCCTAAACCTTAAACCCTAAACCCTAAACTAACCCTATAAAACTAAACCTAAACCCAAAGCCAAAAAACACTAAATCCTAAACCCTAACCCTAAACCCTAAACCAAAAAACCCTAAACCTTAAAACCCTAAACCCTAAACTTAAACCAAACCCTAAAACCTAAAACCTAAACATAACCTAAATATAAACCTAAAATAAAATAAATAAAAAAATAACCTAAAACATAAATAAAATAAAATAAAAAATAAATAAAATAAAAACCTAAACTAAAACCAAAACCTAAACCTAAAAATAAAATAAAATAACTAAAATAAATTAAAATAAAATAAATAAAAACCTAAACTATATTAAAACAAATAAAATAAACCTATGAATAAAACCTAAATAAAATAAAACTAAACAAAGTAAAATAAATAAACCTAAAATAAAATATAATAAAACAAAATAAAACCTAAACCTAAAAAATAAACCTAAAATAAAATAAAAAATAAAACCTAAACACTAAACTAAATAAAACCTAAACTAAAATAAATAAAATAAAATAAACCTAAACCTAAGCTAAAATAAACTAAACTAAAATAAATAAATAAACATAAACCTAAATCTAAAACAAACTATAAACCCTATAAACTAAACCCTAAAATAAACCCTAAACCCTAAACCTAAACCCAACACCTAAACCCTAAACTTAACCCTAAACCCTAAACCTAAACCTAAAACCCCAAACCTAAACCTAAATCTAAAGTAACTAATAAATTAAAAATAAACTTAAACCCTAAAATCTAATAAACCTAAACTTAAACCTAAACCCTAAGAATAAACCTTGATAAACATCACCTAAATCTATCATAAATATAAAATATGGGGATCAAAATAGAGATGGTAAAAAGTGGTGGTTATAAAGCGATAAAATATAAAAAGAGATAATAAGATGGTCGATCCTAAACTTTAGAAATAGAGAAAAAGAATAAGATCATAATAACTATTTTATCTCATAAAAACTATTGATGAAATTGAAAAGAACAAATGTTGAATCTAAATTTGTTCTCTGTTAAAAGAAAAAACCAAAAACCCTAAACCCTAAATTAAAACCTACACCCTATACCTAAAACCTATACCCTAAACCCTAAACCCTAAAAAATCATAAACCCTAAACCCTAAACCATAAACTCTAATACTAAACCCAGAACCCTAAAACCTAAAAGCATCAACCCTAAAACCCTAAACCCTAAATCCTAAACCCTAAACCTTAAACCTAACAAAAACCTAAACCTAAATATAAAACCTAAATAAAGTAACTAAATAAATAAAAAAATAAATCTAAACCTAAAACCTAATAAAAAACATAAACCTAAAATAAGAATTAACCTAAACATCATCAAAATAGATCCTAAAATAAAATAATATAAAACTAAAAAAAATAATATAAATAAAGATCGGATATGATATCATGCTACTAAGATCTTATTTTAAACTAAAAACTAAAAAAAAAAAAATACCGATGCTTATTAAAAACTTTAAAAAAAATAGTTATCTGTTTTGATTTTCTATACATTCTCATTTTATCTATGTCATCAAAAACTACCTTGGTTTATGAAAAAAAAAATATTGAATAAATTTGTTCTCACTAAAACTAAAACCTAAACTAAAATAAAACCTAAAATCTAAACCTAAAACCTAAACCCTAAACCCTAAACCCTAAACCCTAAACCCTAAACCCTAAAAACCCTAAACTCTAAACCCTAAATCCTAATCCCTAAACTAAAACCTAAACTAAACCTAAACCTAAGGCCTAAACCCTAAACCCTAAGCTCTAAACACTAAACAATAAACCCTAATCCCTAAACCCTAAACCCTCAACTAACCCTAAACCATAAACCCTAAACCCTAAACCCTAAAAAGCTAAAAACCTAAACCTAAACCAAATAAAACATAAAAATAAATATAAAACTAAAATAAAATAAAATAAATAAATAAAAAACCAACTAAAACCTAAATAAAATAATATAAAACTAAAATAAAATAAAATAAATAAAACCTAAACTAAAGTTAAAAACCTAAATAAAATAAAACTAAACCTAAAATAAAAAAATAAAATAAACTAAATTAAAATAAAATAAAACTAAATATAAATCTAAACCTAAAAATAAACCTAAAAAATAAAACCTTAAAATAAAAAATAAAACTTAAACCCTAAACTTTAAAAAAAACCTAAAACTAAAATAAAAATAAAATAAACCTAAACTTAAACCTTAAACTAAAAAAAAACCTGAAAATAAAATAAAAATAAAATAAACCTAAACCTAAACTAAAATAAACTAAAATAAACTAATTAAAATAAATAAAACCTAACCTAAACCTAAAATAAACTAAACCTAAACCTAAACTAACCTAAATAAAAAAATTACTAAAAAAAAACCTAAAATAAAAATCTAAACCTAAACCTAAAAAAAATTAAAACCTAAACCTAAACCTAAAAATAAAAAAAATAAAACCTAAAAATAAAATAAAAATAAAACTAAACTAAAAATATAATTAAACCTAAACCTAAAATAACTAAAATAAAAACCTAAACTAAAATAAATAAACCTAAATAGTTAAATAAACTAAATAAAATAAAAATAAACTTAAATAAAAATAAAACAAATTAAACTAATAAATAAATAAAACTAAATAAACTAAATAAACCTAAACCCTTTACTTAATTAAAACCATAACCCTAAACCCTAAACCCTAAACCCTAAACCTAAACTCTAAACCTAAACCTAAACCCAAAAAATCAAAAACCCTAAACCCAAACCCCCTTAACCATAAACCTTAAACCCTAAACCCTAAACCATAAACCCTAAACCTAAAACCTATAACCCTAAAACCCTAAACCCTAAAACCTATAAGTTTAAACCTAAACCTAAACCCTAAACAAATACTAAACCTAAACCCTAAATACCTAAAAACCCAAAGCTGACCTAAAAAAATAAAAAACATAAAAAATAAAATAAGATGGATGCTAAGTTATTGGTGGTGGAGGAGAGATGGGATAAGATTGTGGATCCCGCTACTCGAGAGGCAGGGGTGGTTCTAATGGGAATTGGAGAAAATGAAGAACGATCGATTTCATCTACCACTTATGGAACTATGTCTTTATAGTATAGATGGTTCTACTTATTTAGGGTTTTTGATTTGCTCTATGGGTGGTCATTTTTGATCTATGTCATCGCTTGTGTCTTAGAAAACTTGGGGTGCTACTTGGTTGATCAAATTAAAAAGAAAAAATGTTGAATCTAAATTTGTTCTCTATTAAAAAAACCTTAAACCCTAAACCCTGAACTAAATCTTAAACCCTGAACTAAATCTTAAACCCTAAACCTAAAACCAAAAACCTAAACCATAAAACCTAAACCCTAAATCCTAAACACTAAAAATCCTAAACTCTAAACCCTAAACCATAAACCCTAAACCCTAAACCTTAAACCCTAAACCCTAAACCCTAAACCATAAATCCTAAACCCTAAAACCCTAAACCCTAAAATCATAAACCATAAACCCTAAAACCAAGAACCCTAAACCCTAAACCATAAACCCTAAACCCTAGACTAACCCTAAACCCTAAAGCCTAAATTAACCCTAAACCCTAGCCCTAAATCCTAAACCCTAAACCTTGAATAAAGATGTCATTAAGAGTAGATATAAAGAATGACCTAATCCTAACGTAGTTAAGGTAGCTAAAGAAAATGTCTTCAAGGGACTTTTCCTTGACTATTAGAGATTTGAATACCCTAAACCCTAACGTTAAATCATACAATAATACCACATATTATAGTATAATGTAGCATCATATATTTGAGCATGTGATGTGTTTTGGATGTTATAAGATGTTTTGAAATGTTTTGCATATTATGGTATTATGTCTATATTATTATAAATCATAAAATATTGATTTAATAAATAAGATGATGAAATTTATTAACTTTGAAGTGGTTATTAGGTTGTAGTACCAAAGGTGTGCTATGCCACTTATATTCTAAAAAGTAAGATTTTATGTTCAAAAGAAATATTTTATGTTGTAGCATAGTAAAGCATCATATATCATAATATATAATTTTAATGCATTATAAATTATTTAGTATTTTATAATCATGCAGTCAAGCCTACACTAGCATTAATTATAAAATGTTATTTAGACTTTAAAATGGTGGAATTTGGCCAAATTCATAATAGTAGAGCATTGCATCGAAATATATTATTCCAATTAAAATATGTAAGTGATAATGGCTAAAATATATAGTTTTTATTGTTTAAACTAATTTTATTATTTTTTTGCCTTAAGGAATCCCTTTTGATTTAATATACAATATAATATAATATAATATGTTATAGTGTATTAAAATATAGAATGCCATAACATAGTGTAGCATCATGCATTATAGCATATTATTGTGTATTACTACTTATTTTTTAGCATATTTTAGTTTGTTATAGTATGATGTAGTAGAGTTTGTATTGGTATAATTCATAAAAATATTGATTTATAAGCTGAGATGTTCGAATTTGGTGAAATTTATGGTAGGCTTAGGGAACGTCATTGGGGGTGTGCTATGGTGTGTCATTTAATCAACAGAATGGAATTTTTCTATTAAAATAAATGTTCAATTTTCAACTAAATTTTTAACTTAAAGTGATTCATTTTAAGGTGTAATGTAAGATAATATATTATATGAAAGAATATTAAAAAAATAATATACATAACAATATAACTTCACATATGTATGAATGTGGGGGTGTGTTACTAAATGTTATTGTACATTTTAGTATGTTTTACTTTTGTTATAATACATTGGGTCAAAACTCACAAAAAATGTTAATTTGAAGGTTGAGATGGAATAATTTGGCTAAATTCATGGCTCACACCAAGAAGCAACCAAAATAATGCTATTTTGTACCATTTCTAATAGAAAATAATAATTTTACATCCAAAAAGAACATTATTCATATTTTGAGAAAATTTTGTTATTTGTTCCTTTTAAGCTATTCTAATGATTTGTAATGTTAGACAATATATTATATTATAGCAAATTATAATATAACATCATATATCATAATCTAATATAGTGTGTTAATTCACACTATAATATGTTTAGCATGATATTGTATAATTAGTTTGAGTTTGCACCATCAAAAAAATCATAAAATGTTAATTACAATGTTAAGATGATGTAATTTGATCAAACATATTATAGCTTTTGGTTGAAGTATTAAAGGTGTGCATAAGAAATAAGATTTGATGAGAATTCCATGTCAAGGACATGGAGGGAGATTTGTTTGGGGATCACATATACATTGAACATGTGAGGGGTCTATGGAGGGCTTAAGAAGAAAACCTACCGATGATATGGTTGAATTTGATTTGATTATATGATTTATAGAAAGAAGATCCACTAGGGATAAGAATCTATAATCCACTAGGGATTAAGATCAATTTTTAATTTTAATTTATGTGAGGCATATGTAGATAGGAGTCAAGTCCACTAGGGATCGGGTATATAACCTTCCACTGGGGAAGTAGGTTTGACTATCCAAGTGGATTAGATTTGACTTCAATTCGTTTGATGTAACCAGGATAAGAGTTTGTTTGGATTTCTTTGATTAATACTCTACTGGGGGAGTTGGTTTAATTTTGCTCTACTAAGGAGGTTGGTTTTGAATTTGAATTGTTTACTTGATTTGTTTATATATGATTTAGGGCTCCCTGGGAAGAAGGGTGTGATTTAACTCCACTGGGAAAATAAGAATGAGTTTAATTTAATCTGAGTTAATGTACATTGGTGTGTGAGGAATCCAAGGATATATCATCGACCTACATCAAGTTTAATCCAAAGGATAGTCTACCTACATGGGGTAGAGCTAGCCAACCTAAGGGGTTTCCTTTAGTGCAATGGTCGTAGAAATAGTAGCATAGTTACATCTTCCAAAGTGAGGAACAATCATTGGGTGACCTATTGAATGCACAATAAATTGAACCTGACCTAGGGAGACTACTGAGTGAATGCGGCTGGGGACTTATGTTAACTAAAAAGTAGCCAGGATTTATTTTATCTTAATTTCATGTGATTTGATATGGTTTGTTTGGTTTAGTTTGATTTCAAATTTATTATATATCCACTGGGATGTGAGCTTAGTCAAATTTTATAGATTTAATTTATAGACCATGTTTATGAACCCACGAGAAGGGCTATATCGACTTATATCTTAGAATTACAAATCCAAAGAGATACTACCCATGAGGTAAAGCAAGCCAACCTCGGGTTGCCTTGGTCTTTTAGGAAGAAGGCATAGCAGACTTACATCTTCTAAAGTAGGGAACAGTTGCTGGGGTGACTTGTTGGTAGCACAACATATCAAACCCATCTTATGGGTGACTATTAAGTGAATGCTGCTGGGGACTTATATCAACTCATGAGTAGTCAGGGGATTCTTATAAAGAGTTTTTCTGACACTGCCCTAAAGATATGATAGATACTTAGGAAAAGGTACCACTAGGGGTGTCCTCCTAAACCACAAGTGAATATATATTTTATTTATACATTTGTGTGAAAGATGTGAGGCACCATCAGAAGGGTTAGCCTTGACCTATCATTGGACCAAGGGAGAATCGACATCCATAAAGAGATTCTCCAACCACAGGGTGGTTACTAAGAAAGGGAACTCAATCCAATAGTAACAGTAGTGCCTAAATGGGGTCAAGGAAGATACAAATATAGTGCCCAAAGGGGAGGTGCTACAAGGGGTGTTATCCTGAGCCCTGGAAAAGAAAGCCTATAGGTGTATAGGTGTACAATGGCCAATTCAAGGAGAAACTATAGCAGACTTACATCTTCCATGAGTGGTCTATCCTAAGGTGCGAGAACCAACCAACATAAGGTGTATCCATCAGCATGAGTGGTGTATCCATCAGTATAGTGAGAACTAACCAACCTAAGGTGCCCGACAGTGTGCAATGATCAATCTAAAAAGAAAGCATGTATGCTTAAAACTTTCAAGCAGAATTGATCATCAGAATAGTCTGTCATCAGCAGGATAAATGCTATCTAACATAGAGCAACTACTAAGTGGGGAGCCCCAAGGAAGGACTAGTCCAAGACTTGAAGTAGTCAGAAGAGAAGCCTCTAGGGGACTTACATTAAACCTCAAATATACTTGACCCAATCAGTGCATGAAGGATAATCTAAGAAGAAAGCATAACAGACTCACATCCTCTTAAACGAAGGAAACATGAGGTAGCTTACTAGCCATGCAGTAAGGCCTACCAAACTAACAAGGCCCTCGTCAATGTGCAGTGGCCAAGTAAAGAAGGAAAGAAAAGTATACTTACATACTGGAAAGCAAGAACACTCTTGGGGTGACACACTAGCAGGTACATGTCAGACTAGATCATTATTGAGTGAGAGCACTGAGGATTATCTAAACCAGTAGACAAAAGAAATGTGTTTGTTTTATATATTTGGGTTTAGTTTGTATTTGTGTTGTGTCGATGAATAATGGACACCGCCGGTTCCTTACACCTACCCTAAACACATTATGGCGGATTCACAAACAAGAATACTTTCAACATGGAAGAGATTGAATTTGAAATAGAATATTCATTGATGATAATTATTTTTAAACATGATTTATAATATTTCCTTAAGTAGAGCCCATTGATTGGAAGCATTGGGCCCTCTCCCTTATGATTAATAAGTTGATAAGATCTTCCTTGGTAAGCCTTCTCAATGGTAAAAGGGCCTTCCCAAGTGGGTTCAAACTTGCCTCCCATCTTTCAACGGGCAACAATCGATCTCCTCAGAACTAAAATATGCATTCCTACTTGAAAATCTCTAGGATGGACCAACTTGTTGTGTGCTTGAATCATTTTTTCTTTGTACAAGTTGAGGTTTTGGCTTGCCCATAGGCATCTCTCCTCCAAACATTCAAGCTCTTCTAACCGCAGCATTGCATTCTACTCTGTTGTGATCTTTCTACCCACAGCTATCCTTAGTGATAGAAGTTGGACTTCTAATGGAACGGGACCCATACACCAAAGAGAAAGGAGTAGATTGAGTTGGAGTTCTATATGGTAGGCCCACAAAGCTTCAACTAATGCTCATTCCACGCTTGTTGTCGAAAGTGTCCTCTTTAGTATTTGGTTGTGAGTTTTCTTGAAGGCTTCTGCTAAGTCATTTTCCCTCAAGTAGTTGATGGTAGAATATATCCAATATATGTAGTGTCTCTGGACAAAGTTATTGATCTTGATGCTCTTGAATGCAGTACCATTATCAGATACAATTCATCAAGGCACTCTGAACCTATATATAATATGGTTCCTAAAAAACTAATGCACCGAAATACCCTCTAAGAAAAATTGATTTTGACCATTTAGAAAAGTAGTCAGTAGAAGCTAAGTTGAACCGATGAACCTTGGAAGAAGGAGGATCAATCAGACTGACTATGTCGATAACCCAACACTCGAATGGTCATGAGTCCAATGTAGGATGTAGAATGTTGGTGGTTGTAGGAGACCACACCGCTTTATTTGACATTGGTGGCTCACCTAGCATCCAAGCAATCTTTGATCATCGATGGCCAGTAGTATCCTAGTCTTTTGATCTTGGCTTTCATTTTTGGACCGGATTGGTTGGCTCCACAAAATCCTGAGTGTACCTCAGTCATGATCTTATGAGCTTCGTGTTTGTCGAAATAACGTAACCACATATGATCGAAAGATAGCTGGTACAAGACACCATCCATAAGAGCTTAGGAAAGATCTCTTTGCTTCATTTGATGAGCTTGGGACTTCTCTTGAGGTAGTTTGCCTTTATTTAGGTAATCCATGAATGTTTTCCTCCAATCTAACTCCTCATCCTTCTTGCCAATGGCAACCTCCTCTTTAAGAGAGTGCTTTTTGATGGGTTCAATATAAATAAAAGGTAAGACTTGCCTATTTTGGACCTTTATTGATATGGATTCATCCTCCGGACATGTCAATTCCTTGGCAAGCTTTGCTAAAGCATACGCTACGGCATTCTCTCCATGATGAATCTTATAAATGGTAACATCTTAGATTTGGGCCAAGAACTCCATGGTGTACTTGTGATAGTGATGGAGCTTAGGCTCTATAACCTTATAGGACCTAGTGATTTGGTTGATAATTAGAATCCCAAAGATGTTAATGTTCGATGCTTAGAGTAACGGCTAACTCCAAACTAGCACCAGAGCCTCATATTCAACTTCATTGTTGGTGCAAGGCTTGGATAGATGATATGAGAATCTCAATCATGGTCTGTTAAGAGAACTATACCTACACTAAGCGGAGAGTCAGCAAGAACTGGGTGTGGTACTAAGAAATTTGCTAGCACTTGTCCTTTCACCGCACGAAGGGGTACATAAGAAATGTCAAACTGTGAGAGGATCATGGACCGTCGTGCCAACCATCCAGATAACATTAGCTGTGTCATGAGATACTTTAGTGGATTGATCCTAGAGATTAATTTCACCTTATGAGGAAGCATGTAGTTCTATAGCTTTTGGGATGCAAAGATTAAAGCTAGGTAATGCTTCTCAATGGGTGTGTTTCCCTTCCCTTCATCATTGGCTTGGGCCCACAAAGCACCAAGGGAGGGCCCACAAAGCACCAAGGGAGTCGTCTAAAATAGTAGTGTAAAGTATGCTAGATAGTGCTTAACCCCGCATCATAGTAATGCTTGATGTCTTGCATGCTCATACTTGTCATCCCACTTAAACTTGGCATCCTTTTGACAAGTGCGAGAATGGTCGACATCTTCCCGATAGGTTCGATATAAAGCGTCTTAGATATGCCAATCACCCTTGGAATGATCTAAGTTGAGTTAAACTTTAGAGGGTGGCATTTCTATAATCTTCTCTAGATCAATTTCACCCTAGTGTATAGCAAACCCTAGGAATTTCAAGCTACCAATGCACGTATATCATTTTGAGGTTAAATTATTTGAAATGTTCAAAACTACTCTCAAGTCAAAGAGGTGGTCTTCTTTCTCTCTACTTTTGATCAATCACATAAAGACTCGACTTGATGAATGAGTTCATCGAAGATTCGGGTCTAAAATAAAATAAAATTAGAACTAAAACCTACATCTAAAACTAAAAACAAAATAAACTAATTAATTTAAACTAAAACAAAATAAATAAAAATCTAAACTAAACTAAAAAATAAAATAAAACTAACAATAAAAAACCTAAATAAAATAAAAACTAAACATAAAATAAAAATTACATAAAAACTAAAACCTAAAAAATAAACCTATAAATAAATAAAAATTAAACTTAAACCCTAAACTAAAAAAAACTAAACTTAAAATAAAAACAAAATAATCAAAATAAAATAAACATAAACTTAAACTAAAATAAAAAAAACTAAAATAAATAAAACCTAAACCTAAAACTAAACTAAATAAAATAAAATAAACTAAAAATAAGCCTAAACTTAAACTAAAAAATAAAACCCAAAAATATTCCTAAAATAAAAGCCTAAAACCCAAACCTAAAAAAATAAAATAAAAACAAACCTAAACCTAAAAAAAAAAAAAAAAAACTAAACCTAAAAATAAAATAAAAATAAACTCAACTAAAAATAAACCTAAACCTAAAAAAAAATAAACTAAAATAAAAATCTAAACTAAAATAAATAAAATTAAAATAAATAAACTAAACTAAATAAAAAATAAAAAATAAACCTAAATAAAAGTAGATAAATAAAATAAACTAAAATAAATAAAAAATAAATTAAATAAACTAAATAAACCAAAACCTACCCTTTGTTAATTAAAACCACCTAAAACCTAAATCCTAAACCCTAAATCCTAAACCTACAACCCTAAACTGACAACCCTAAACCTACAACCCTTAACCCTAAACACTAAACTAAATAAACCTAAACTTATCGGTTTACTTAATTTTAAAAAAAAGCTCTAAACCTTAAACACTAAACCTAAAAACTAACCCTAAACCCTAAACCTACAACCTTAAACCCTAAACCCTAAATCATAAACCCTAAAAAATCCTAAACCCTAAACCTTAAACCCTGAACCTTAATTCTTAATCCTAAACCCTAAAAGCATAGACCCTTAATCCTAAACCCTAAACCCTACACTATGAACTCTAAACCCTAAACCTTAGACCCTAACCTTAAACCCTAAACCCTAAACCTAAACCTTAAAAAATAAACCTAATAAACCTAAGCAAAACCTAAACCCCAAGAATGGGCATAACCTGATGACAGAATGTCACCATCAACCGTGCTGCCTAGATCTGGTGGAGGCTGAAGGAATGACATCCTAGTGGTGAGGGGATCTCTGTGGATATGGAGGTGGTGGTCAAGCGGGTGGTTAAAAGCGACGGAGGTTATAGTTGTGGTGGTGGCGGAGGGAGAGATCGAGGATATGATGATGGATCCAACTACTCGAAAGGCCAGAGTGGTTCTAATGGGAACAGGAGAAACTGAAGAATGGTTGATCTGATTTGCTACTTATGAATTTGTCTTTATAGTAGAGATGATTCTAGTTATCTAGTGTTTTTGATTAGCTCTATGCGTGCTCATTTTTTATCTATGTCCTCAATTGTGTCATAGAAAACTTGTGCTACTTGGTAAATGAAATTGAAAAGAATAAATGTTGAATTTGAATTTGTTCTCTATTAAAAAAACCATAAACCCTAAACCCTAAACTAAAACGTGAACCTTAGACTTAAAACCTAAACCCTAAAACATAAAATCCCTAAGCCCTAAAAATTAAACCCTAAACCCTAAACCCTAAATTATAAAACCCTAAACCCTAAACTTTAAAACCCCAAACCCTAAACCCTACACCCTAAAACCTAAACCCTAAACCCTAAACCCTAAACCCTAAAATTTAAACCCCAAACCCTCAACTAACCCCAAACTCTAAACCCTAAACCCTGAACCCTAAAATGCTAAAAACCTAAACCTAAACAAAATAAAATAAAAAATATAATAAATAAAAATACCTAAACCAAAATTAAATAAAAAAGAAAAATAAAATAAAAGCCTAAATTAAAACCTAAACCTAAACCTAAAGCAAAACCTAAACCTAAAAAGAAAATAAAATAAAAAGAGGCGGTTGTGCCAACATTTAATATAAAGAGGTTGTTCTATCATCCTAGTAAGTATTCATTGAACGTAACTCCTAAGATGTCTTTCGAGTCATGCCTCCTCTTAATGCTGGCCACCGAGCTAAGCATTTCTCTAGCTCAAGTATGGCTTTTATTAGGGTTTTCATCATATCTTTGGATAAGACAAGAGCCTCATATATACTTAACTTAACTGGAAACATTCTAAGGTAAGCTAGGACATTGTAATCAACTCTGGCTTGGTCCTCCATAAGCATATCCATAGGTGAAGCATCCTATGGTGGTACTATCTACTCACTAGAGTTAATGACTTGCTTACCGTTATCCTGAGGTGCTACCCTAGGAGGTAGAACTTTGCTACTGCGTATATTGACTTCAGTCACTTCTTGGAATGATGAGCTTGTGGAAAGTTTCACGTTCTCATTGAGCATACCAACAACTTCTCTTATGGGATCCTAAGAGTCAATTGACTCCAAGTCAATCTCAAGAGGTGAACCTAATTGATTCAAAGAAGGATAGTTCGACTCTGAATAAGAAAGGAAAGGATCAAAACTACTTTGGATATTATATTTATTTAGACCTGGAGAGCTTTCAATAGGAATAAAATAAAGAGTATTAGAATTAGACAATATATAAGTAGAATCAGCATTCTTCATTATTTTTTTTGGGTGGAGGTACATGATAGAAATAAAGTAAAGTAAGCACGGTATAGGATTTAGTGCCCTTATCCATAGATACAATGCTTAGAAGAGGAGCTAGAGAAGAGTAGTAAATACAACTGGAAAGATACTGACTCACTATGCTACCTGACTATCATGGGCAAATATGGTGAGTCTCGCCGCTAGTCCACCCTCCCCGAGTAGTCTTTTGCAACTAGTAAACCTCCTTGGTGTTTAAGATTTGAGCTACTTTAGGCACCTGCAAGGAAAGCTTCTTGATCTTAAAAATGATCTTCATAGAAGTTCGTGATGGGAGATATCTTCACCTTGGTCTTAAGAGGATGAAGTATCCCCAAGGATTACTCTAGATGGATGGTTGTTCTAATAAGTATTCCCGAGGGATAACTATGGCTCCCAACTTGTAGCTGCGCTTAAGCTAGTCCTTAAAGTGATACAATCTTCTAATACATGGCCTAACATGTGATGGTAGGGACAATAGCTAGGATCATCGTTCTTGCCCACATCCTCTAGCCTCTTATGCTCTGGTAACTGAAAGTCAGGTTTCTTTCAAAGATTCTTAAAGATTTTACTAACTACCTCCCTCTTGAATAATTATGGCTTATTGATATATCTAAGAGTAGGTGGAAAGTATTGGCCATGAATATGAATACCATGGCTATTGAGATGGTGGAAATGGTCATAATACCGCAAACCGACGATGGCCAAGGTGGTGAAAGAGGAGGTGGAAAAGGAGGCTGCTAATCTTGTAGTCTCTTATACTGAACTTTGGTTGGTTGCTTCTCTCTGTCCACTGACACAACTATCCCTGGCTTCTTCTTAAACACCTTCTACGGCTCGGGCCTAAATGATTGGTCGAGAAAGGGAACCGCTATTTCCTCTTGTAGCTACTGATTAATTTCTCAAACATTTTGATGGTAAGGCCCTTAAGGATAAGGGTGATTGGGTTTGCATTTCAAGCACAGGTTGCACCACCTAAGAATGTAATCATCAAGGGACTCATTGAGTTTCTATTCTCTATAATAAGGTCACCTACAATCACCCTATACTGATCTCCAGCAAAGCTCTTGATGAAGAGATGCTCCAACTCAACAAAAGTCTTCACCGAACAATTGGGCAATTCATCGTACCAATCAAATGCAACACCTGATAGACTGCTAACGAAAAGGCGGAAGAGGAGTGTGTTGCTACCACTGGTGTTGCAATAGCCGACTCTAAAGTGTGTAATGTGTTATTGTGAGTTCCCACTACCATCAAAGATCTTGAAGGATGGTGGCACAAAATCCTAAATAAAATAAAAACTAAAAAATACCTAAACTTAAAAAATAAACCTAAAAATAAAACCTAAAAATAAATAAAAAATAAAACATAAATCTTTAACTAAAAAAACCTAATCCTAAAATAAACAAAATAAAATAAACATAAACCTAAACTAAAATAAGCTAAACTAAAATAAATAAAACCTAAACCTAAACTTAAAATAAACTAAACCTAAACCCTAAACTAAATAAAATAAAATAAACTAAAAATAAACCTAAACCTAAACTAAAAAAACCTTAAAATAACCTAAAATAAAAACCTAAAACCTAAACCTAAAAAAAATAAAATAAAAACCTAAACCTAAACCTAAAAATAAAAAATAAAAAATAAAAACTAAACCTAAAATATATGATAAAAATAAAATGAAAAAAAATAAACATTAACCTATCCTAAACCAAAAAAAGAACTAAAATAAAAAACCTAAACTAAAATAAATAAACCTAAATAAATAAGCTAAACAAAATAAAAATAAAAAATAAACCTAAATAAAAATAAAAAAAATAAAATAAACTAAAATAAATAAAAAATAAACTAAATAAGCTAAATAAACCTAAACCTACTAGTTTACTTAATTTAAAAAAATAATCCTTAAAACCTAAACCCTAACCCTAAAAAACCCTAAACCCTAAACCTTGACGGCAGGAACATCACCATCAACCGTGCCCGCCTAGATCCGACGGAGGAAGCTGAGGCGCATCGCAGTGGTGGTGGGGATCTGAGGTGTTGGTGGATATGGAGGTGGTGGTCTAAATAATGGTGGCTATAGAGGTGGGAGGAGCGACATAAGTTACAACCGTGGTGGTGGCAGAGGCAGAAATTAGAGATATGATGGTGGATCCTGCTACTCGAGAGGCCGAGGTGGTTCTGATGGGACTGATGAAACTAAAGAACGGTCGATCTGATCTGCTACTTATGGAACTAAGCCATTACAGTAGAGACAATTCTAGTTATCTAGAGTTTTTGATTTGCTCAATGCGTGCTCATTTTTTATCTATGTCGTCACTTGTGTCTTAAAAAACTTGGTGTGTTACTTGGTTGATGAAATCGAAAAGAAGAAATGTTGAATCTGAATTTGTTCTCAGTTAAAAAAAAAAACTTAAACCCTAAACTAAAACCTGAACCATAAACCTAAAACCTAAACCCTAAACCCTAAACCCTAAAACCTAAAAATAAAAATAAAAAATTTTAAAAATTAAAAATAAAAAACTCTAACCCTAAACCCTAAAACTAACCCTAAACCTACTACCCTAAACCCTAAACCCTAAACCCTAAAACCTTAAGCCCTAAACACTAAACCCTAAACCCTAAACTCTAAACCCAAAACCCAAAAACCCAAAACCCAAAACCCAAAAACCAAAACCCAAAACCCTAAACCCTAATCCCTAAACCAAAATAAAATAAAAATCCAAAATAAAATAAAAACCTAAACCTAAACCTAAAGAGAAAATAAAATAAAAAAATAAAAACTAAAATAAAATAAAATAAATATAAATCTAAACTAAACTAAAAAATAAAAAACCTAAACAAAATAAAAACTAAAACTAAAATAAAAATAAAATAAATTAAAAACCTAAAGATAAAACCTAAAAATAAATAAATAAACAAACCTAAACCCTAAACCTAAAATAAAAATAAAATAAACATAAACTAAGATAAACTAAATTAAAATAAATAAAACCTAAACATAAACCTAAAATAATAAACATAAACCTAAACTTAAACTAAATAAATAAAATAAAATAAACTAAAAACAACTCTAAACTTAAATTAAAAAATAATACGTAAAAATAAATCTAAAATAAAAACCTAAAACCTAAACCTAAAAAAATATAATACAAACCTAAACCTAAACCTAAAAAGAAAAAATATAACCTAAATCAAAAAAATAAAATTAAAATAAAATTAAACTAAAAAAGCTAAACCTAAACCTAAACCTAAAAAAATTAATTGAAATAAATAAACCTAAAATAAATAAATAAAACTAAATAAAAATAAAAATAAACCTAAATAAAAATAAAAAATAAAATAAACTAAATAAACCTAAACTTACAAGTTTACTTAATTAAAAAAATGTAAAAAATAAAAAAATAAAACAAATTAAAACAAATAAAAAAACCCTAAACTATAAACCTCCAACCCTAAACCCTAAATGCTAAAACCTAAAACCATAAACCCTAAACCTTAAACCCTAAACCCTAAAACCCTAAACCCTAAACCCTAAAACCTAAACCCTAAACAATAAACCCCAAACCCTAAACCCTAAACCCTAAAAACCTAAAAACTTGAACCTTAACTAAATACAACCTAAAAATAAAATAAATAAATAACCTAAACTAAATTAAAATAAAAACTTAAACTAAAACCTAAAAATAAATAAAAAAATAAAACCTAAATGCTAAACTAAAAAAGGAACCTAAACCTAAAATAAAAATAAAATAAACCTAAACTTAAACTAAACTAAAATAAATAAAACCTAAACCTAAACCTAAAACTAAATAAAATAAAATAAAATAAACTATAAATAAATATAAAAAATAAACTTAAAATAAAGACCTAAACTTTAAAAAATAAAATAAAAATCTTAACCTTAACCTAAAAATAAAAAATAAGATTAAAACATAAACAATAAAATAAAAATAAAACTAAACTAAAAAATAAACCTAAACCTAAAAAATAAACTAAACTAAATAAATATAAAAATAACCCTAAATACAAAAACCAAAATAAATAAAAAATAAACTAAATAAACCTAAACCAGCCAGGTCACTTAATTTAAAAATAAATAAATAATTAATAATTAAAGAAAAAACCCTAATCCTAAACCCTAAACCCTAAAACTAACCCTAAACCTACAGCCCTAAACCCTAACCCTAAACCCTAAACCTAAAACCTAAACCCTAAACCAAAAAACCTACAACCTTAAACCCTAAACCGTAAACCCCAAAGCCTGAGCCCTAAACCCTAAACCCTAAACCCTAAACCCAAACCCTAACAATCTAAAAACATAAATCTAAATTAAATAAAACATAAAAATAAAATAAATAGAAATCCTTTACCTAAATAAAATAAAATAAATAAAATAAAATAAAAACCTAAACTAAAACCCAAACTTAAACATAAACCTAAACTTAAACCTAAACCTAAAAAAATACTAAATTAAAATAAAATAAATAAAAACCTAAACTAAACTAAAAAAATTAAATAAACCTAAATAAAATAAAAACTAAACATAAAATAACAATAAAATAAACCTAAAATAAAATAAAATAATATCTAAATAAAAACTTAAACTTAAAAATAAACCTAAAAATAAAACTTAAACCCTAAATTAAAAAAAAAACTAAACCTAAAATAAACAAAATAAAATAAACCTGAACCTAAACTAAAATAAACTAAACTAAAATAACTAAAGCCTAAACCTAAACCTAACCTAAATAATATAATAAAATAAACTAAAAAATAAACCTAAACATAAACTAAAAAAGAATACGTAAAAATAGTCCTAAAATAAAAACCTAAAATCTAAACTTAACCTAAAAAATAAAATAAAAATAAAACTAAGTTAAAAAATAAACCTAAACCTAAAAAATAAACTAAAATAAGTAAACTAAACTAAATAAAAATAAAAATAAACCTAAATAAAAATAAAAAATAAAATAAACTAAAATAAATAAAAAATAAACTAAATAAATTTGAACATAATAGTTTACTTAATTTAAAAATAAAATTAAAAATTAAAAAATTAAAAACAAATATAAAAATAGCAACCTTAAACTCTAAACCCTAATCCCTAAACCTTAAACCCAAAACCCTAAGAACCTAAAAACCTAAACCTAAACTAAATGAAACCTAAAAATGAAATAAATAAAAAAAACCTAAACCAAAATAAAATAAAAAAATAAAATAAAATAAAAGGATTAACTAAAACCCAAACCTAAACCTAAACCTAAACCTAAAAAGAAAATAAAATAAAAATAAAAAATAAATTAAAATAAAATAAATAAAAACTTAAACTAAAGTAAAAATAAAAAAATAAAAAAATAAATAAAATAAAAACTAAACCTAAAATAAAAATAAAATAAACCTAATATAAAATATAATAAAATAAAAACTAAATGAAAACCTAAACCTAAATAATAAACCACAAAATAAAATGTAAACCCTAAACTAAAAAAATTAAACCTAATCCTAAAATAAAAATAAAATAAACCTAAACCTAAGCCTAAACTAAAATAAACAAAACCTAAACATAAACCTAAAATAAACTAAGCCTAAACCTAAACCTAAACTAAGTAAAATAAAATAATCTAAAAATAAAACAAATCCTAAACTTTAAAAAAACCTAAAAATAAAGCTAAAATAAAAATCTAATACCTAAAGCTAAAAAATAAAATAAAAACCTAAACCTAAACCTAAAAATAAGAAATAAAACCTAAACCTAAGAAATAAAATAAAATAAACTCAACAAAAAATAAACCTAAACCTAAAAAATAAACTAAAATAAAAAACCTAAACAAAAATAAATAATCCTAAGATAAATAAACTAAATTAAATAAAAAATAAAAAATAAAGGTAAATAGATATAAAAAAATAAAATAAACTCAAATAAATAAAAGGTAAACTAGATAAACCTAAACCTATCAGTTTAGTTAATATAAAAACCCTAAATCCTAAAACCTAAACCCTAAACCCTAAAACGAACCCTTAACCCTAAACCTTAAACCTACAATGCTAATCCCTAAACCCTAAACTCTAAAACCCTAAACTCTAAACCCTAAACCCTAAGAATGGGCAGAGCATTGATTGCAGGAACATCACCAATAGCTAAATCAAGATCCAAGGTGGAGGCTGGGAGGCAACGATTATCGCAATGGTGTTGGGGGATCATAGGTGTTGGTGGATATGGAGGTGGTGGTCGGAGCAATGGTGGTTATGGAGGTGGGAGGAGTGATGCAGGATACAGCCGTGGTGGTGGCGGAGGGGGTGATCAAGGTTATGATGGCAGATCCCGCTACTCGAGAGGTGGGGGTGGTTTTGATGGGAATGGGAGAAAATGAAGAACGGTCGATCCGATCTGTTGCTTATGGAACTATGTCTTTACAGTAAAGATGGTTATACTTATCTATGTCTTTTGATTTGCTCTATGGGTAATCATTTTTTATCTATGTCATCGCTTGTGTCTGAGAAAATTTGGGTGCAACTTGGTTGATGAAATCAAAAAGAAGAAATGCTGAATCTGAATTAGTTCTCTTTTAGAAAAAAAAACCTTAATCCCTAAACCTACCAGTTTACTTAATTTTATTTTTAAAAAAACCCTAAAACCTACACCCTAAACCCTAAATCGTAAGCCTTAAAGCCTAAACCTTAAACCCTAAAACTAACCCTAAACCCTAAACCCTAAACCCAAAAATACCTTAAACCCTAAAACCATAAAAAAAAACTAAAACTATAAAACTAAACTAAACCTACCCTAAACCTAAAACCTAAACCCTAACCTAACTAAACCCTAAATTTAACCCTAAACCCTAAACCTAAAACTAAACCTAAACCTAAACAACTAAACCTAAATTTTAAACCTAAATACTAAACAAAAAACTAACCTAAACCTAAACCCTAAAACCTAAACTAAACTAAAACCCTAAACTAAAGAAACTTAACCTAAACCTAAACAAACCTAACTAAACCTAAACTAAACTAAATCAGAAACCTAAACCTAAACTAAACCTAAACCTAAATAAATAAAATAAAATAAACTAAAACCTAAACCTAAACCTAAAATTAAAATAAAATAAAAAATAAAAAAATAAACTAAAATAAATAAATAAAATCTAAACTAAACTAAATAATAAAATAAACTAAGAATAAAACCTAAAAAAATAAAACTAAACATAAAATAAAAATAAAATAAACCTAAAATAAAATAAAATAAACATTAAATAAAAACCTAAACCTAAAAAATAAAACTAAAAATAAATAAAAAAGTAAAACCTAAACCCTAAACTAAAAAAAAACTAAACCTAAAATAAGAATAAAATAAACTTAAATCGATACTAAAATAAAATAAACTAAAATAAATAAAATCTAAACCAAAACTTAAATCTAAACCTAAACTAAATAAAATAAAATAAACTAAAAATAAATGTAAACCTAAACTAAAAAAATAAACCTAAAATATAACCTAAACCTAAAAAATAAAATAAAAATAAAATTCAACCAAAAACAAACCTAAACCTAAGAAATAAACTAAAATAAAAAACCTAAACTAAAATAAATGAACCCAAAATAAAGAAACTAAACTAAATAAAAAAACATAAATAAAAATAAAAAAAATAAAAAAAATAGAAATAAATAAAAAATAAACTAAATAGACTAAATAGAACTAAATCTATCGATTTAGTTAATATAAATAAAACCCTTAACCCAAATCCTTAACCCTACACCCTAAAACTAACCTTAAACCCTAAACCCTAAACCTACAACCCTAAACCTACAACCCTAAGCCCTAAACCTTAAACCCTAAAACCCTAAACCCTAAACCCTAAGCCCTAAACCCTAAAACCTAAACCCTAAACCCTAAAACCTAAACCCTAAACCCTAAACCCTAAAACCCTAAACCTTAAACCTTAAACTCTAAATTCTAAACCTTAAACACTAAACCCTAAGCCCTAAAACCTACAACCCTAAACCCTAAACCCCAAACCCTAAACCCTAAACCCTAAACCCTAAACTAACCTTAAACCCTAAGCCCTAAGAATGTGTAGAACCTTGACGGTAGGAACATCACTATCAACTAGGCTCGTCTAGATCTGGTGGTGCAGGTGAAGGGGAAGTGGCAATATCAGGTGGTGGACTGAGGTCCCGTGGATATGGAGGTGGTGGAAAGTGGTTATGGAGGCAGAGGATGCGGTTATAGCCGTGGTAGTGGCGAGAGAGATCGGGGATATGATGTCAATCGCTACCGAGAGTGAGGTGGTTCGAACCTGAGAAACTAATCTGACCGCTTATGGAACTGCGGTCTTTATGTAGAGATGGTTCTACTTATCTAGGGTTTTGATTTGCTCTATTGGTGCTCATTTTTATTGTCAAAACTCTGGTGCTACTTGGTTGATGAAATCAGAAGAAAAATTTAAACTAAATTTAAACCCAACTTAAACCCTAAACCTAAAATAAAATCTTAAACCTAAACTAAATAAACCCTAAAACTAAACTAACCTAAAAAACAAACCTAAACCTAAGCTAAACTAACTAACTAACCAAATCTAAATCTAAACCTAAAAATATAATCTAAAAAATAAACTAAACTAAAAAAAATAAACTAAACTAAAAAACTAAAATAAAAATTAAAACTAAACCTAAATTAAAAATAAAATAAACCTAAAATAAAAGAAAATAAAAACTAAATAAGAACCTAAACTTAAAAAATAAACCTACAAATAAAACCTAAAAGTAAATAAAAAATAAAACCTAAACCCTAAACTAAAAAAATAAACCAAAACCTAAAATAAAAATAAAATAGAAAAATAGAAAATAAACCAAAACCTACACTAAAATAAATAAAACCTAGACATTAACCTAAAATAAACTAAACCTAAACCTAAACCTAAAATAAATAAAATAAAATAAAGTAAAAAATAAACCTAAACCTAAACTAAAAAAAATCTAAAAATAAACCTAAAACCTAAACCTAAAAAAATAAAATAAAATCCTAAACCTAAACCTAAAAATAAAAAATAAAACCTAAACCCAAAAAATAAAATAAAAATAAAACTCAACTAAAAAATAAACTTGAACCTAAAAAATAAACTAAAATAAAAAGCCTAAACTAAAATAAATAAACCTAAAATAAATATATTAAACTAAATGAAAATTAAAAATAAACCTAAATAAAAATAAAATAAATAAAATAAACTCAAATAAAAAAATTAAACTAAATAAACATAGACTTATCGATTTACTTAATTTAAAAAAACCCTAAATCCTAAATCCTAAACCGTAAACCCTGAACCAAAAACCCTTAAACTAACCCTAAACCCTAAACCCTAAACCCCAAACCTTAAACATAAAACCTTAAACCTACAACCTTAAACCCTAAACCCTAAACCCTAAAACCATAAACCTAAACCCTAAACCCTAAACCTTGAACCCTAAACCCTAAACCCTCAACCCTAAACCCTAAACCCTAAACACTAAAACCCTAAATCCTAAATCCTAAACCCTTAACCCTAAAGCCTACAACCATAAACCCTAAACCCCAAACACTAAACCCTAAAGTAACACTAAACCCTAAACCAACCCTAAACCCTATGAATGAGCAGAACCTTGATGGCAGGAACATCACCATCAACTAGGCTCAATCTAGATCTAGCGGTGGTGGCAAAGGTGGAGGCGATGATTATTGCAGTGGTGGTGGAAGATCTAGAGGTGTTGGTGGTTATGGAGGTGGTGGTCGGAGTAGTGGTGGTTATGGAGGAGGGAGGAGCGATGAAGGTTACAGCCATGGTGGTGGCAGAGGGAGAGATCAGGGATATGATGATGGATCCCACTATTCAAGAGGCTAGGGTGGTTCTGATGGGAATTGGAGAAACAAAAAAATGATTGATATGATCTGTTACATATGAAATTGTGTCTTTACAGTAGAGATGGTTCTACTTATCTAGGGTTTTTGATTTGCTCTATGGGTGCTCATTTTTTATCTATGTCGTTACTTGTGTCTTAGAAAACTTGGGGTTCTACTTGGTTGATGAATTGGAATTAAGAAATGTTGAATATGAATTTGTTCTATGCTGAAAAAAAAACCCCTAAACCCTAAACTAAAATTTAAACGCTTAACCTAAAACCTTAACCCTAAACCCCAAACCCTAATCCCTAAACCCTAAACTAAGCCTAAACTCAAAACCCTAAACCCGTAAACCCAAAAAAGTTAAAAACCTAAACTTAAACTAAAATAAAATAAAATAAAAACATAAACTAAAACCTAAACTTAAAAAAAATAAAATAAAAAATAAAAACTAAATTGAAATAAAATAAATAAAAATCTAAACTAAACTAAAAAAATAAGAAACCTAAATAAAGTAAAAACTGAACCAAAATTAAAAATAAAAGAAACCCTAAATAAAATAAAATAAAAACTAAATAAAAACTTAAACCTACAAATAAACCTAAAAAACATGAAAAAATATAAATAATAAAACCTAAACCCTAAACTAAAAAACAAATTTAAACCTAAAATAAATAATAAATAAACAAAATAAAATAAACCTAAACCTAAACTTAAAAATAAAACCTAAAAAATAAACCAAAAATAAAAACCTAAAAGCTAAACCTAAAAATAAAATAAAAACCTAAACCTAAACCTATAAATAAAAAATAAAACTTAATCCTAAACTAAAATAAAAATAAAACTCATCTAAAAATAAACTTGAACCTAAGAAATAAACTAAAATAAAAAACCTAAACTAAAATAAATAAATTAAATAAATAAACTAAACTAAATAAAAATAAAATATATAACTAAATAAAAAAATTAAAATAAACTCAAATAAATAAATAATAAACTAAATAAACTAAATAAACCTAAACCTACAAGTTTACTAAATTTAAAACACTAAACAAATCCTAAACCCTAAACCCTAAACCCTAAACCCTAAACCTTAAACCCTAAAACTAACCCTAAATCCTAAACCTTAAACCCTAAACCCTAAAGCCCTAAACCATAAATCCTAAACCTTAAAACTTGTCCTCTAAACCCTAAACCTAAACCTTAACTAAACCTCTAAACCCCAAACCTAAACTTAAACCCTAATCTATAACTAAACACTAACCCTAAACCTAAACCCTAAACCACCCTAAACTCCTAACTCACCCTAAACCTTTTAAACCTAAACTAATCAGAACTAAACTTAAACCCTATACCTAAACTTAAACCTAAAACCCAAATCCTAAACCCTATAACCCTAAACCCTAAAGTAAAACTATAAACCCTAATTAATCCTAAAATCCCTAAACCTAAACCTAAACTCAAAACTAAACCTAAATCTAAACACTAAACCTTAAAACCTAAATCATAAATCCTAACCCTACACCCTAAACCCTAAACTCCTAAACCCTAAAACTCTAAACCCTAAACCATACACCCTAAAAAACTTAAAAACCGTAACCTAAACTAAATAAACCTAAAAATAAAATTAATAAAAAAACCTAAACCTATATAAAATAAAATAAAAATAAAATAAAATAATAACTTAACCTAAACCTCCTCCTAAACTTAAACTTAAAAATAAATAAAAAATAAAAATAAAATAAACTAAAATAATATAAATTAAAACCTAAACCTAAAATTAAATAAAATAAAAACTAAATAAAACCTAAAGCTAAAAAATAAACCTAAAAATAAAACATAAAAATAAATAAAAATAAAACTTAAACCCTAAACTAAAAAACCTAAACCTAAAATAAAAATAAAATAAACAAAATATAATAAACTTAAACCTAAACTAAAATAAACTAAACCTAAAATAAACTAAACCTAAACCTAAACATAAACTAAATATAAAAAATAAAACTAAAAATAAACTTAAACCTAAAGTAAAAAATAAAACCTAAAATAAAAAGTAAAAATAAAAACCTAAAACCTAAACCTAAAAAAATAAAATAAAAACGTAAAGCTAAACCTAAAAACAAAATATAAAACCTAAACCTAAAAAAATAAAATAAAAATAAAACTCAACTAAAAAATAAACCTAAATAAAAAAAATAAAAAAAATAAAAAAACTAAACCAAAATAAATAAACTAAACGAAATAAAAAAATAAACCTAAATAAAAAGAAAAAAAAATAAAATAAACTAAATAAACCTAAATCTACTGGTTTACTTAATTTAAAAAAAAATCGTAAACCCTAAACCCTAAACTCTAAAACCCTAAACTCTAAACCTTAAACCTTAAACTCTAAACCCTAAACCTAAACCATAAAACCCTAAACCCTAAACCCTAAACCCTAAACCCTAAATCCTAAACAGTAAACCCTAAAACCTTCAACTGTAAACCCTAAACCCTAAACTAACCATAAACCATAATCCCTAAACTAACCCTAAACCCTAAACCCTAAGAATGGGCAGAATCTTGATGACAGGAACATCACCCAACCAGTAGCCTTGATTTGAGGTGGTGGAGGCAAAGGCGGCGAGCATTATCATGGTGGTGGGGGGATGTAGAGGTGTTGGTGGATATGGAGGTGGTGGTGGTGGTTATGGAGGTAGGAGGAGCAGAGGTTACACCATGCCGGTGTGGAAGAAAGAGGATATGGTGGATACCGCTACTCTAGAGGTGGGGGTGGTTCTGATGGGAATTGGGGAAACTAAAGAACGGATGATTTGATCTGCTACTTATGGAATTGTGTCTTTATAGTAAAGACAGTTCTACTTACCTAAGGTTTTTGATTTTCTCTATGGGTGCTCATTTTTTATCTATGACGTCGCTTGTGTTTAAGAAAACTTGGGTTGCCACTTAGTTGATGAAATTGAAAAGAAGAAATGTTGAAACTAAATTTGTTCTCTATTAGAAAAAAAAAACCTTAAACCCTAAACCCTAAATTACAACTTAAATCCTAAACATAAAACCTAAATTCTAAACCTTAAACCTTAAAAAATGTAAACCTTAAACACTAAACCCTAAATTCTAAACCCTAAACCCTAAACCCTAAACTCTAAAACCTAAACCCTAAAACCTAAACCCTAAAGCCTAAACCCTAAACCTTAAACCCTAAACTCTAAACCCTAAACCCTAAAACCATAAACCCTAAAACCTACAACCCTAAACCTAAATCAAAAACCCTAAACCCTAAACTCTAAACGCTAAACTCTAAATTAACCCTAAACCCTAACCCTATACCTTGAATAAAGATGTCATTAGGAGTAGATCTAAAGAATGATCTAATCCTAACATAGTTATTGTAACTAAAAAAATGTTTTCAAGAGACTTTCCCTTGACTATTAAAGATTTGAATACCGTAAACCCTAACCATAAATCATATCATAATACCATATATTATAGCATCATATATTTGAGCTTGTAGTGAATTGTTTTTGGATGTTATATGTTTTGAAATGTTTTAGTATATTATGGTATTGTGCCCTATAGTTTATATTAATATAAATCATAAAAATATTGATTTAATAAATCAGATGATGAAATTTGTTAAATTTGAAGTGGGAATTAGGTTGTAGTACCAAAGGTGTGCTATGCCACTTGTAGTCTAAAAACTAAGATTTTATGTTCAAAATAAATATTATATGTTGTTGCATAGTATAACATCATATATCATAATATAGTACTTTGTCCATTTTAAATTCATTTAGTATTTTATGATCATGTGGTCGAGCCTACACTAGCATTATTTATAAAAAAGTTGGTTTAGACTTTGAAATGAATTTGGCCAAATCATAATAGGTAGAGCATGGCATCATAATATATTATTTCAATTTAAAATATGTAAGTGATACGACTAAAATATATAGTTTTTTATTATTTATTCAAATTTTATGATTTTTATCTTAAGCAATCCCTTGTGATGTGATATGCAATATAATATAATATAGGATGCCAATAACATAGTGTAGCATCATGCATTAAAATACTATTATATACTTGTTGTTTAGCATATTTTAGTTTGTTATAGTATGATGTAGTAGGGTTTGTATCGGTATAATTCATAAAAATATTGATTTATAGGTTGAGATGAAGGGATTTGGAAAAATTTAAGGTAAGCTTTTGGGAACATCATTATGGGTGTGCTATGGTGTCATTTAAGGATCCGCTAGGGCTGTGCTAGGAACACCAAAGGGATAGTCTACCGGCTGCGAGATAGAGCTAGCCAACCTAAGGGGTTTCCTTTCAATGTGCAGCGGCTGTGCTAGGAAGAAGGCATAGTAGACTTACATCTTCCAAAGTAAGGAAGAACTGCTGGGGTGACCCGTTGGATGCATAACAAATCCGACTAGGGCTATTGAGTGAATCGAGGATTTATGTCAACTCAAAAGTATTCAAGATTAATTTTATCTTAATTTCATGTGATTTGATATGGTATGTTTGGTTTAGTTTGATTTTAAATTGAGGCATATCCATTGGTGATGTGAGATCGGTCAAATTTGATTGATTTAATTTATGGACCATGTTAGTATGTGATGGACCCACTAAGAAGGGCCTATTTCAGACTTGTCCTATCTCAGATTTACAAATCTAAAGGGATAGTCTAGTGGCCGTGGGGTAGAGCTAGCCAACCTAAGGGGTTGTCTTTTGGTGTGCAATGGCTGTGCTAGGAAGAAGGCATAGCAGACTTACATCTTCTTAAGCGAGGGTCGGTGGTGACCTATTGGTAGCATAAAAAATAGAACCCGACTAAGGGGAGACTACTGAGTAAATGTGCTAGGGACTTATATCAACTCAAGAGTAGTCATACAATTCCTATAGAGAGTTTTGTTGACACTGCCTAAAAGATAAGGTGCCTGCTTAGGAAAAGGTACCCTATGGGTGTCCTCCTAATCCACAAGTGAATATATATTTTATTTATACTTTTGCATGGATCCTGTTGGTGTGCGAGGGTTCACACTGAGAAGGGGCTATGTCAGCCTTAACCTATCTCAGATTTACTAGACTACAGGAGAATCTGCACATCTAAAGGACAAATTCTCCAACCGCATAGTGGTTATTAGGAAAGGGGAACTGTCCAGTATGATAGTAACCCGGGTAGTGTCTAAATGGGTTAATGAAGGACATGATCTAAATATAGTGCCCGGGGAGGAGCTACTAGAGGCATTATCTAACCTTGGAAAAGAAAGCCTATAGATATGCGGTGGCTAACTCAAGGAGAAAGTGTAGCTTACATCGCCATGAGTGGTGTATCCTAAGGTGGAGAACCAACCAACCTAAAGTGTATTCATCATGAGTGGTGTATCCATTGGCATAGTTAGAACCAACCAACCTAAGGTGCTTGCATTACGCGATCAATTAAAAGAAAGCATGTAGGCTTATAACTTTCTAAGTGGAACTGATCATAGAGATGGTTTATCATCGATGGGACATATGCTATCTGACCTAGAGCGACTACTAAGCAGGGAGCCCCGAGGAAGGACTTGACTCAGACTTGAAGTAGTCAAGAGGGAAGGAGCCGCTATGGGACTTATCCTAAACCTCAAATATACTTGACCCAATTAGTCCATGAAGGTTAATACAAGAACAAAGTGTAGCAGAGTCACATCCTCTTACACAAAGCCAATAAGAGGTAGCTTACCAGCCATGCAGTAAGGCCTACCAATACAATAAGACACTCGTTGGTGTGTAGTGGCCAAGTAAGTAAGAAAAGCATAACAGACTTACATTATCTAAAGCAAGAAGACCAAGGGGGTGACACACTAGCAGGGTAGGACACCGCTCAAGTTTCTTAC
Organism: Cymbidium sinense; assembly: GCA_021442155.1. Lineage (NCBI taxonomy): Eukaryota > Viridiplantae > Streptophyta > Magnoliopsida > Asparagales > Orchidaceae > Cymbidium > Cymbidium sinense. The sequence goes on along the minus strand of CM038218.1, from coordinate 57,483,150 downwards.
ACCTACCCTAAACACATCATCGCAGATTCACAAACAAGAATACTTTTAACATGGAATAGATTGAATTCAAAATGGAATCTTCATTGATTATAATTATTTTTAAACATGATTTATAATATTTCTTTAACTAGAGCCCATTGACTGGAAGCATTGGGCACTCTCCCATATGATTAATAAGCTAATAAGATCTTCTTTAGTAGGCCTCTCTTTGGGAAAAGGGCCTTTCCAAGTGGGTTCAAACTTGCTACTCATCTTACAACGGGCAATAATTGGTCTACTTAGAAGTAAAATAAGCTCTCCTACTTTAAAAATACTAAGATGGACCAACTTATTGTGAGCTTGAATCATTTTAGCTTTATACAACTCGAGGTTTTGGCATGCCCGCAGGCATCTCTCCTCCAAACCTTTGACCTCTTCTAATCGCAACTTGGCGTTCTACTCTGTTGTGATCTTGCTACCCACAACTATCCTTAATGATGGAAGTTGGACTTCTAATGGTAGAACGGCTTCAGACCCATACACTAAGGAGAAAAGAGTACACTGAGTTGGAGTTCTATATGTGGTGTAGTAGGCCCACAAGGCTTTAACTTACTGCTTATGCCACTGTATCTTATTATTATCGAGTGTTTTCTTCAGTATTTAGATGAGAGTTTTGTTGAAAGCTTCTGCTAAGTCATTTTCCCTCATGTAAAAAATTGAAGCACATGTGAAGCTGGGACCTCTTTGAGCGAAATCAACTTAATTTGAAAAAAAGCGATCGGCCAGCTAAGATGAACCATGACCCTTGGAAGAAGGACCAATCAACTATGTTGATACCTCAACACTCAAATGGCCATGAGGCCAATGCGGATGTAGAATGTTGGGTGGTTGGTGTAGGACCACACCTTGTGTATTTGACATTGGTGGCATCAGTTGTATCTATGCAATCTTTGATCATCGCCGTAGTATCTAGTCTCTTGATCTTGGCTTTCATCTTTAGACTAGATTGGATGGCTCCACATAATCATGAGTGTTCCTCAGTAATGATCTTATGGGCTTCATGCTTGTCTATACGACTGAGAGAAAAATTCTATAGAGGGAGTCGCCTTCCAAATCTGTTGGTGAGAAATGAAAGAAGCAACACCCATATAAAAATTTCTTGGTAAGATCCACGTAGATCCATGATGTACTTATTTAGGTGATGATATGCCATCAAGGAAATAGTGTACTATCTCAAAAGATTGAAGTCACTACCCTTTCATGGAACCAATCACCTTAATAAGGACACCTAAGGACGATGGGTCTACATATGTACCAGAGTTTCTTCCCCTACTTTATATGGAAAAGTAAAGCAAGGTTTATTTTAAATCGGGTTCGTTAAGTTCCCTATAGGGGCAAGCCCCATAGTTAATTACATCTTAAGGGATGGGATATCTTAGGAAAACTCTTGATGAAGGTAAATGATCGTTGTCTTTGAAAATTTCAATAGGGAAAGACTATCAATCGATTGGTTTATGTTTGAAAGATCAAATAAGATTGATCAAAAGAGGGAGTTCTTATCGAAGCTAAAATGGAAAATAAGTAGGAGATGCCCATGATGCTAGGAAACCTAGCAAGCATCTCAAACTATCCTATAATTGGGCTTTACATTTTAGAAATTTATTTAGTTTATTTGAGTTACATTTTTTATTAGAATTTTAAGACTTAAGATTACTTAACACAAGATTAAGGAAAAGCCTAAGAGGTGAGAAATTATGCTTATGGCCCACAAAAGGGAGAAGCAACCTCAGAACATAAATCTTGGGAGCTTTAGCAGTGGAAACACTAAATCTAAGGCAAAATAGGTAATTGGTTTGCCTCCACAAGAGGGACAAACCACACTTGGACTTACAAGCACGGGGGTGGTTAACTCCTCCTATGATTTTAAATACATGTAAAGTCTTTATGCATATGCAAGATAGCTAGGCTGTTATTATTTTGAAAGAGACTAAGTCCTTAAACTCACTTCCTAAAGAGACTAGATCATATAAAGGGACATGCTTCAGATGACTTAAATTTAATGCAATTCAAATGTTATTTTATTTTTATTTTTGGACAATTATTTTGACACAAGCTAATAGGATTTTTATGACTAATGCATGAGAAATCAGACTATTAGCTAAAATCAGCAATAAAGGAGGAGAGTTTCCACCACAGCCCTCAAAGGTCAAGCGGGTTCTCTGGCAAAGGTGGAAGCCCTACAATCAAGAGTGAAATAAGATGCATTTGTGCATGATATTATAAAGAAATGCTCATCCAGTTAAGGGGTTGCTAATTCTTTTATCTTGATTTTGAACCTAAGCTTTAGGTGAGGTTATAAGTTGTTTATTTTTAATTTGAGTTATTAAGTTGGGTAAAGAAATATTTTTCACTAAAGACTAATCCACATCCAGGCCACATATAAAAGGAAGAAACTAGAAAATCATGCCACTTAATGTAAAAGCTAAATAAATCATCAATCAATTTATAAACTTAATTGCAAAAAGAATAAGTAGCCATTTGTGGTCGGGCACCACCGTACAAATCCAAAAATATCAAATGCTTGTAGTCAAGCTCTACCCTTATACAACTCGGATTACAAATGAATATTACATTTAATCAAAGGAATTCATTGTTATGGGGGTCTTCAAGCTTTTTTCTTCTTTCTTCTATTTCTTCTTTTCTTTTCTTTCTTCTTTTCTTCTTTAGTTCCTCCTTTGGATGGTTGGAAGGTGGATGCTCCAAGGCTTCACATGGTGCATAAGATAGGATCTTATGACCAATGTTCATCCTAATCCCCCTAACAAATCATTCCAAAATCCTAATTATATTTTTTATATGAAAAGAAAAGTAGAAATCTAACTAACACACAAAATAAAGGTTAGTTAATCACACAAATCCCAAGCATGTATATTGGACTTATCACACACATGGGTGACTAAGTTCATCTATGGATTATGCTTAGGGGTATAAAGCACCTACAAGCATATATATTTTATTTATGATAGCCTTAAGCACAATCCCCTGAGAAAGAATAGTTAGACCAAGCATGTCCTACCATTCATTCTGAGCATACACCCTAACATCCATTCTAAAACATATATCACAAAATAAAAGAACAACCAAACCATGTAACGACCTAACCTAAGGCTAAAAGTGGGGACTTAGGCTAATGTGTGTGCTTTGATGGCTTCTGTGTTATGCTTAACTATGGCTTTAGGTTTAAATTATGTAAGTGTGAAGGACATTTTCAACTTAGAAGGGTTTCATTAAGTTATTTAAGTGTTTTAGGTTGATTTTATTTCATATTTTGATTTTATTTAAATACAATTAATTACTAAGTTATGAAGAAGGAAAGAGAAGAGAACTTCTTTTTCCTTCCCTAAGAGTAATTTTCTAAAATGGTTCACATTTTAGTTTCATTTAGGTGAATGTTTTAATTACATCTTTAATCAATCCTAAGTTTAGATAAACTCTAAATAAACCTATTCAAAAGAAATGCATTTTAAGATTTAATAAAATGAATCAAAATTCACATAACACACATTACTTCATTTCTTTCCCAACATATATAACATGCATATGGATGGACCCTAAGCATATCTATACATGCAAATGAGAGTAGTTAACACACTTTATGATGCATGCTAAGTAATCCATTTAAGAAAATTTAGAAGTTGAATATGCATGATTTTTCTTAAGTAGAAAAGGTTTTCCTTATATAAGTTTTCACATACATACATGAAAGTAAGAAAGGCATAAGTGAGTACAACGCCATTGTTAAGCAGAGGTGTAAGGTACAAGACATACTTAGGGCTACTTAAATCCTCGCAACCTTGGGGTTGTCCAGACTAATATACCACTTTCCTTAAATACAAACATTTATATAAGATAAATGAAATAGAAAAGGAAAAATGCAAAAGTTATTTAATAGACTTCTTTTGTTTATGCAATTTATGTATGTATGTAGTTAACTCTTCTTAGATGGTAGCATAGAAATGAATAGGATATAAAATTAGGAGAGCATTAGGTCCTTTTCAATGAACCTTATATCTCACCAAAATTCCTATTCAAAACTATGCCAACATAAGAAATAAAGGAAAGTTATACTAAGCATAACTTTATAATACTTCACATGCAAGCTTATAATTAAAGTATAAGTAGCATACTTTTAGATTTGATATTTTATTTATATGTTTTAAAAATAATTTAGATTTAGTAGTCATAATAGCCACTCATATTTTATTTTAGCCAACACATGCACATTTGACATAAAGTAAACAATTTTATTTTTAAAATTTGAAACATGAAATTATAAATGCATGAAGTCACATGGCATACAACTTAACATGTTGGAAAAGTTCCAAAGAAAAGAAATCATGTAAAACAACTCACTTTACTTAAGTCCTAAAGACATTCTTATGGAATAAGAAAATTTAGAACAAATCAAAGTGAATTTCAAAATGATTTTTGTTTAGTTTGAAATTTGATTTAATTTTGAAAAGGTGAAATGAGTTTTCTATTCCTAATCCATTCCCACATGTGTTTTGTATTTTTATTTAATTTTTAGATAATTAGATCCATTTTTATGTGTTGATTAGGTTAAGGTATGAATTAAGTGGCTTAATAACCCTTACTACACCACTTAGAAGATTTAACTAAATATTATGAGCCAATGAGATGACATAAAACCCACAAAGAATTAAAATTTATAATGCACCTAATAATGAAAGGGCCTAAAGTAATTTGGCTCATAATTAAAAGTTAATTATGCTAAGGGGTTTAGCTTAAGTAATTTCAAAATATCCTTTCACACATGTGAATTGGATTTTGATTTCCTTAATTGAAATTAGGCTATTAAACACCTAAGAATCTACCCAAGATTAATTAAGTTCTGGAACATTTTAAATTTTTTGAAAATTGATTAAGGGGATAATTAATGAATTAACCCTTAATTAAAAAGAGATTAAGGAGAGAAGAGGAGGTTTAGGGAATAGCTTGGAGGAAATGCCCCAAAATTATTTCATAAACCTCCTACTTACTGGATCTGACTTTAATCAACCCTAATCATAGGGTAAAGCTACAAAGCACACCTTAATTACCCTTAATTGCATGAAAGGGGTAATTAGAGAATGAAATGAATTTCCCAATTGAGCCTTCAATAAATCTCAAAATAATTAGGAGGTAAGGTCATCCCTAAAATGAACCCCATAAATTAATTGATGACCTAATTAAAGGAAAATTAGCTAATTAAAATTCCCAAAGAAACCCAAATTTAGAGAAAAGAGTAATTCAAAATCCATTGAAATCATTTTAAAATATTCTAGATGAAATTATCTTTTCATAGCATTTTCTTTTATTTTTCAAATTTTTCTAGAGAGAATTTTAAATTTTAGAAGTTTTTTGAATTAATTAGGAATTAATTAGTCCATTTCCTTAATCCTAACTAATCCCTAGCTCATGGAGTGAAGCGTGGCGGCAGCAGTCAGTGCGCTTTACACGCATCACACCGTGAGGGGGTGACTTAAACGTCACATCCCAAATGGTAGTGATGACGTACGCGCTTATATCATTGGTCGTCCGATTAAATATCAAAAGACTAAGGATTCACTCATGGTTTAAAACAAATAAATGGATTTACTAAACATGTTGAATAATCTCAGCCGTCCATCTAAAATGCGTGGATGGATAGCTGAGATGAGCCAAGTTCTTCCGCTTGATCAACAGAGACCATCCATGATCAAGGGGAATATCCAAGCTCGATCTAGCATGGAATCACACCAAAATCAACCACACCAACTAGAGAAATAGCGAATTCCAAGCAAAATTTGATGAGGTGAGAATTTCTTTCACAAAGCTCCACCACATTGAGTTTAGTGATCAAAAATTCCATACCTCACGAGGTGATCACCTCGAGATAAGTAGCTTCGTCTGGTAGAGACAAAGCCCTATTGAAATTCCTAGGCCTTAAGATTGAGTGGATCAATGGATGGACCAACACCTCTTTGCTTGGGCTTTGTCTTTGATTGAATTGATCTTCTCCTTGCTATGGGAACTCTAATGTGAGTTTGAGTGAGCTCGGATTGGTCTTTAGAAATGTGTGGGAGGAATTTGGAGGAAATCAAGTGTAGAGGAAGTTAGAAATTCACTCACCTCTATTTTTGCATTGTATAAAACCAAGAAAGAAGAATTCAAATCCCTTCTAAGACCTTGGGCTCTCACGATGATTTCTAAGGGTTCCCTTCGATAGAGAGTGAAATTAAAATTTCATTGAATTAGGAGTATATATCCCCTATGGCAATCGATGGCCAAACCATGAGTTGTCATTTGATCCAATTGCACAAATTGGAGAGGTTGTGAGCTATTTTAGTTTGCACATGGTTAGTTTGACCCAAGGAATGGATTGCCAACTTCCCATGTCAATTTAAGCTTAAGAGGGAATTTGAAAATTCAATTTTGCTCTAAGTGGTGGGTCTAGGGACCAATGGGCTGACCCAAACCCATTGGGTTGGGTGCACCACTCATCCCTAAGTCCCATCTTTTAGGAAATCTCAAGTGATTGTGAGAGGTATGACCAAAATACCCATGGGCTGGCCAAATTTGTTCTATGGCCTAGGGGTAGAATGGTCATTTTGCTATTTTTCACTTTGGACATGTTGGGTATGTGGAGAAATTAGGTTTGGTAAAGTTTCATTGGATTTGGAATCCATTTGATAGGGTTTGGCTCATGTTGATCCATTTAGGTCAAAATGGGCCAACTTGGGTCAAGTTGACTAATAGGTCAAATTGGGTCAAACCAAGGGTGGGTCAAGTTCATAAGACCATTTAAATATTTTGGTGGCTTTTTTGGTTCAATTTGGTATATATTTGGTTTTCCTCATATATTTCACTTAGGTCAAATGGGTCAAGTTGACCTATTTGACCCATTTGACCTATTGGGTTGGGTCAAGGGTAGGTTTAGGTTAGGTTAGTCATATGGATTGGTATCTTCGTTTCCAATTAATTTGGGTTTGGTTCAATTTTGGCTCAACATGACCCCTTTAGGTCATGTTGGGTCTAAGGTCAATTAGGCTAGGTTGGGTCTAGTTGGTCAATTAAGGCTTTGTTCAAGTTCCACAAGTGATTTAGGATGGACTTGACCCATTGGTTCCAATCAATTTAATTTAGATCAAGTTTTGACACATTTTGACCCTTTTGGTCAAAATGGGTCAACTTGGGTCAAGTGGGCCAATTGGGCTAGGTTAGGCTCAAATGTAGGCTTGGTAAAGTTCAAACATAGGTTATGAGTGAACTTAGATCAATGGTTTCAATCAATTTGGCCTATGGTGGAATTTGGCTATGTAAGATTTTATTTTAGGTTAAGTGTTGACTTGGTCAACCCTTAAGTTTGACATGGTTTGACCCAATTTGATTGATTGATTATCCCATGATGATTGTTGATTATGAGAGGGATATATGAGTTTGGTTCAATCCAATTTGGTTAGGATCAAAAGTTGGCTCATAAGGGTCACTTTGGGTCAGTGAGTCAAGTGGGTCAAATGGCTTGGTCAAAGCTTGATTTGAAGTTGATTAATCTTGTACATGGACTTATGATTGAAATATAAATCCATTTACAAGTTGTTTGAAGTCAAATGGATTTTGATTCATTTGAAAATTTCATATTCAAAGAAGAATATGAAAGGATTTTGGGTTTGATTTTTTGAATTGTTTTGATTGAATGATTGAAGTTTGGATTATATGAGCTCATGATTGTATTGATTGAACCATGAGAAAATCAAGAGTTTGGCTTGATTTGAAAATGATTTGGCAAAGTTCAAGATTTTGACTTGAAAGGCTTATATTGGATTTTGAATGAATTTGAGTTTGATTTTTGGAATTGGTTTTGATTGTTTGAATATATATTTCATTTTATATGAATATGAGGATATAAATTGATCATATAAAATTTCAATGATTTGAAGGTTTAATCATGATTTAGGTTAAATCTATTAAAGGAATTTAAAGGATTTAAAGAAATTTTTAATTTGAAACTTAATTTTGAATTGGATTTGATTGATTTATATTTATATTTCATTTATATATGAGAATATAAATGAAATATAAATAAGTTTTAAGAAAATCTCATGAGTTTGAATGGGTTTGATCAAGTTTTGGTTAAGTCCTTAAGGAAGCTTAGGATTTAAGGAATTTCAAGGATTTTAAATTTGGAATTTAACTTTATGAGTTGGATTTAATTGATTTATATTTATATTTCATTTATCTATGAGAATATAAATGAAGATATAAATAAGTTTCATAAAAATCTAATGAATTTGAATAGGTTTGATCAAGGTTTAGAGTTGATTTTGGCTAAGTCCTTTAATGGAAAATTAAAGGGACTTAAGAAAATTTTCATGAATTGATTTTGTATTTTGAATTTGATTTGATAGGTTTGAATTTATATTTCATATAAATGAGAATATAACTTGATCATGAGAAAATCTCAAAGATTTGAATAGGTTTGAATCATAGTTTTGGTTAAGACCATAAGGGAAGCTTAGATACTTAGGCAAAATTTGGACTTAGGAATTTTTTGGATCTTCAATCATATGGAGTTGATTTGAGTGAGAAAATCAAAAATTGATTTGGAGTTTGACTTGAAGAAGGAAAGTGAGGAATGGTTTAAGGGTAGGAAGTTTTCCTAACACCCTTAAGGCATGACCTATTCCTATGGCTAACTCTTCTAAGTCTTCCAAGCTAGGTTGAGTGCCCATTTAATCACTAGATGTGTCTTAAGACTAAGGAACTCTTAAATTCTAAGAGAAATCCTAAGCCTAAGATGGAGGGGTTGAGAGCTCCTTCTAAAAATGAAGTCAACAAAGGGTGCCCAATAGGTGTGTGGTGTGACAAGGAACACCCAGTATGTTGATGAAATGATCAACAACACCAGAAGATCACAAGCTAATAAAAATCTATCCTTAACCCAAGGAAAGAAAGAATCCAAAGCTAGTGCAATGTGGCTCTACTTATGTCCAGAGACAAGAGGAGGGATATAATGTGAACCTTCCACTAGGGAAGTAGGTTCAAGTCACCTACAAGAAGATGAAAGGTTTGATTTGATTCTCCAAGAGAGATCTCGCTAGGAAGAGGGTTGAATTTAGTTTCAAATTTTTTTTAGGTTTGAATTTTATTTTAGGATGAATGATGGGTTTGCAATGGGTTGTATGAATATGAGCCATGGAGGCTAAGACCTAATTTAGATTTACCAATCCAAAAGGGGTACTAAGCACATAGTAGGACTAGTCACCAAAGGGATGCCTTTTATGCGGGGTATACTAGGAAGAAAGCATAGTAGACTTACATCCTCCAAGTAAGGACTAGTTGTTGGGGTAATATATTGGCAAGATAATAGATTGAACCCAACCGAGGGCTGAATATTGAGTGAATGCCACTGGGAGACTTAGATTAGCTCAAAGATAGTCAAGATTGATTTTATTTTTAGATTTGTTTATTTTGATTATGATGGGTTCCATAAGTTCGCAATGAACCGTACTGAGTAGGGGCCATGGAAGCCTAGACTTAACTTAGATTTATCAATTAAAAGTCAGTAGCTACCAACCACAAGGTAAGACTATCTAAGAGAAATGTCTTTTGGTACACAATGGTCAACCTTAAGAAAAAAGCAGGACTCACATCTTCTAGAGACAAGAAACCATTAGGGTGATGGGTTGCTTTGAGCAACAAATCAAACTTCGACCTAGGTGACTATTTGAGTGAATGCCACTAGGGGACATAAATTACCTCAAGATAGTTAAAATTTAATTTTCATTTTAATTTGTTTTGATGGATTCTTGGTTTGATGGATCACATTGAAGGAGCTTATAGAAGCCTATACCTATCTCATATTTCTTGAACCAAGGGAGTAGCTTCTTCAATGGGAACTATCCAACCAAAAGAGTGTCTTTTGGTTTGCAATAATCAATTGAAGGGAAGAAAGCTCGAGGACTCACATCTCTCACTAGAAAAGATCACTGGGGTGATCAGTTGCTTTAGGCAATAAATCGAACCCGACCTAAGATTGCCAGTTAGTTTGCGACAATCATGCTAGAAAGAATGAATCATTGTCTTATATCTTTCAAGAATGATAGGTAACTTGTGGAAAATAGATTGAACCCCTAAGGGCAACTGGGTGAGTACCCAGATTTATCTCAACTCGGTAGTGAGATAATTCCATAGGGAGTTCTCGACTACCCTAAACATAGGATGCCTTCTTGGGAGAAGGGGCCCTTTGGGGGCTTGAATTCCTAATCCACAAGTATTTCATTTATTTATTTTTTTTTAGTTTATTTATTTATGTGGACCCTGTTAGTTTATGAGGGATCAAAAGAAGAGCTTATATCAACCTAGACCTATCTTAGATTTCTGAACTAGGGAAAATTTGCATGTAAATATATTTTCCAACCACAGGTGGCTTAGGAAAGGGGATTGTTCAATCCAAAGTAACCCAGTAGTGTCTAAATGGTCATAAAGGACTTGATCCAAATAGAGTGCCCACAAGGGATGGGGCCAATAAGGGCTTAATCTAACACCCTCGAGAAGATGACATGGCTAGTCATAAATCCAATAGGTATTCAATGTCCAACTCAAGGAGAAAGCATGGGAACTCATATCTTCCAAGAGTGTGTAGGTGAGTCCATAGCAGAACATCAACCAACCTAAGGTGCCGTCAATTTGCAACAATGCTAGAAAGCTCGGGGACTCACATCCTTTATAGCAAAACTAACTGCTATGATAGTCTGTCTTTAGCTCGATAGGTGTTATCCGACCTAGGACGACTACTGAGTGAATGCCACTGGGAGACTTATATCAACTCAAAAGTATTCAAGAGGAAAGGAGCCTCTGGGGAACTTATCCTAAGCCTCAAATATACTTGACATAGAGAGAGCATGATGGCTAGTTCAAAAAGAAAGCACAGGGACTCACATCTTCTTAAATAAAGTCAAAATGAGGTAGTTTATTGGCTGGGCAGTGAAGACTACTATACAAATAAGGTGCTCATTAGTTTACAATGATCAACTTAGGAAGAAAGCATGGGGACTCACATCCTCTAAATAAATGACCACTAAGGTGACATACAAGCGAGGTAGCATGTAGACCCGACCTAGAGCAGCTAATGAGTGAGTGTGGGGGGCTCCCACATCAAAATAGCTCAGATAAAAGATTTGTGTTTGTTGTTGTGTGTGTTAAATAGGAATAGGATGCCTCAGGGGACTCTTACACCTACCTACCCATGCACATTGGAATGATGCCATGGATGGAAAGCAAAACAACACTTTGAAGAAGATTTGATGAATGAAATCAAATTTAGTTCTTTTTTATTAATGATTATTTTCAAACAAGTTTTGTTTCAAGGGTAATATTTTTTAGATAGAGCCCATTAATTGGAAGCATCGGATTGTTCATTTTACAATCAATAAGTGATAAGATCCTCCTTGGTAGGCCTTCTCTATGACATAGGGGCCTTCCAAGTGGTTCAAACTTGCCTACCATTTTTCAATAGGAAACAATTGGTCTCCTTAGGACTAACATAAGTTCTCTTACTCAGAAAGACCTAGGGCAGACTAGCTTATTGTGAGCTTGAATCATTTTTTCTTGTCTCGAGGTTACGGCATGCTGTGGTGACTCTCCAAACTTGAGCTCTTCTAACTGCACTTTGCATTCTACATGATGATCTTGTTACCCAATGCTATCCTTAGTGATGAAAGTTGAACTTCTAAGGAAAAATAGATTACCATACTAAAATAGGTAGGCGAGTTGGAGTTGGTATGTGATGCGGTAGACCCACGAGGCTTCAACCAACTGCTCATTCCACTATTGTTTGTTATCATCAATAGTCTTCTTTAGTATATGGATGAGATTTTTGTTGAATGCTTCTATTAAGCCATTAGCTCTAGGGTAGTAGATGGTGGAGTATCTCCAATCTATACCGCGTCTTCTAGCAAAGCTATTATTCTTCATGCTTTTGAATGCGACCATTAGATATAATTTGAGGCACCGAACCTATATATGATATGGTTCTAACATCTTGAAGCACATGGTGAGTTGTGACCTCTCACGAGTGGGATGGCTTTGCCCACTTGGAAAAGTAGTCGGTAGCGACTAAGATGAATCAATGCCCCTTGGAAGAAGGGATCGATTGGATGTAGTACCCAACACTCAAATAGCCATGAAGCCAATGTAGGGTTTGGGTGGTTGGTGGAGGACCACACCGTGCGACACTAATGGCATCTCTACGTTCATGCAATCTATGATCATCAAAAGGTAGTATCCAAGTCTTTTGATCTTTGACTTCATCTTCATACAGGATTGATGCACTCCACATAGACCTGAATGTACCTCTATTATAATGCCACGGGCTTCATGTTTGTCTAAACAACGTAATCACATTTGGTCAAAGGACCATCGGTATAGGGTGCCATCAACAAGAGCATAGGAAAGAGCTCTCTATTTCACCTGATGGGCTTGTGATTTCTCTTGAGGTAGTTTGTCGGTGTTTAAGTAATCTATGAATGGTTGCCTCCAATCTAGCTCCTTGTCCATGTTACAATCCTCCCTTCAAGAGAAGTCTCTCGATGAGTTTGAATCAATAAGGGATAAGACTTATCTATTTTGGACCCTTATTGAAATGGACTCATCTTAAATACCAACTCTTTGGGTTATCAAGGCATATACTGCATTCTCTACTAGGGGAAGATGGTAACTTCAAGAATCACAACAACTTCATGGTATACTCATAGTATGACAAAGCTTGGGCTTGGGACCTGGTAGGACCTGACAATCTAGTTGATAACCAACTAAGAATCCCCAAAGATGTTGATGCTCTTGACACTAATAGTGATGGCTAACTCCAAAATGGCAATCAAAGCTTCATACTTGGCTTCATTGTTGGTACAGGGGTTAGAAAGATAGTATGAGAATCTCATCACATCATAGTTTGGAGTTAGAAGAACTATTCCTACCCCTGTCTTCCTTGGGAGAACAGATTGTGGTGCTTCACCTTAAAGAAAATTAGCAGCACCATCAAAATACATCACCCATTAATGGTTCTGACCTCCCCTAAGTTCATGATTTATTCATTGGGGAGATCATCTCTAAGAGGAGAATCGAAGTGGGTGTCTACTAAGAAATCTGCTAGTACTATCTTTTTACCACATGGAGGTACAAATGTGATATCAAAAAAGAGTATCATGGACCAATGAGAAACATTTGAAAAGCATTGCCGTGTCATGAGATCTAGTGGATTGGTTCTTGAGATCAAGTTCACCTTATGAGAAAACATGTAGTGCTGTAACTTCTGAGATGCAAAGATCAAAGTTAGGCAATATTTCTTAATAGGTGGGTAGTTTGCTTCATCAGGGATCAGACGATGGCTGAGGTAGTAGAGAGCACCTTCCCTCATCATTGGCTTGATAGAGCAGAGAGAGTCATCAATGCAGCAGTGTAAAGGATCAATGGCCTACCCAGGATAGGGGCTGCTAGAATTTGCGGCTTCACCAAGTATTCTTTGATGTGTTCGAATGTGTGCTAGAACTTATCATCCCACTTAAACTAAGCATCCTTTTTGACAAGTGTTGATAATGGCTTGCATCTCCCTGATAGGTTTGAGAAAAAGCATCTTAGATATGCCAGCCATCCTTGAAATGATCTGAGTTGAGTTAAACTCTTAGGAGGTGGCATTTCAAAAATAGCTTTAATGTTTTCAAGATCTATTTCTATTCCCCGGTGTCAAACAACAAATCCAAAGAATTTTCTTGAAGCTACTCCGAATGCATAGTTTAGGGGATTCACTTTGAGGTTATATTATTTTAACCATTTGAAAACTACTCTCAAGTCAAAGAGGTGGTCTTCCTTTTCTAAACTCTTGACTACTAGATCATCAATGTAGCACTCAACCTGATGATGGATGAGTTCATTGAAGATGAGTCATGGCATTGGTATGTAGCACCGACATTTTTTAAGTGAAAGGCATGACCTATAATGAAGAATTTTGATTGAGGTTCAAAAGTAATGTTTCTTTCATCTTTAGGAGACATCTTGATTTGGTTATATCTAGATGATGACCCATAAAGAGAAGACTGCATGAGATGAGGCGATGTCCACCATTAACTCTAGTATAGGAAGAGGAAACTCATCCTTAGGACATGCTTTGTTTAAGTCCTTAAAATCGATGTGAATTCAAATTTGGCCATTCTTCTTCTTAATTGGGATGACACTAGCTAACTGTAAGATATTTTTCTTCCCTAATGAAATTGATGAGTTTCTTGACTTTAAATGACCTATTATTCAATTTCTAATTGCATGCATCTAGGAGCTTGTTTAATAGGGGTAATGTTAGGATATATTGCTAGCTTGTGGACTACTACGTCAAGAGATAATCCAAGCATTTCTTCATAACTCCATGCGAAGCAGCCTTTAAACTCAATCAATAGCCTAACTAAGTTATTGGCTTCTTCTTCATTCAGCAATGAATTGATGTATGTTGGGCAAGGATTTTCTTCTGTTCTACGGTTGATTTATTTAATCTTGTCAATTGTTGAATGAATCTCCTCTTCAAACTCTGGTGGTGCCTTTTCGACTTGGAGATCATCTAGATCATCTCAAGTTTCTAAACACACATTCTCGTAAGAGTTGGGGATGTGAGAGAAGAACCTATCAGATTCCAAATGGTTGGTAATAACTAGGCAATAATCTTGTCATCATCGAGACCCACTATATGAATCCTACCCGCTCTTGATTGTGCTTCCTTATTCCATAACTTTTTGAAATATTCTGACCTGTGCTTGGACCAAGTGTGAGGAACTAAACCTTTTCATATAGGTATAACTCTTAGGTGATGGCATAGGGATCAATAAGATATGGAACTAGGTGAGTATTATGTCCTTTTCAAATGAACTATACATATCACCAACTTCCTATTCAAAACTATACCAACATAAGAGAGAAAGGAAACCTATGCTAAGCATAACTTTATAATCTTTCAGATGCAAGCTCATAATTAAAATATAAGTAACATACTTTTAGATTTGATATTTGATTTATATGTTTTGAAAATAATTTGAATTTAGTAGTGATAATAGCCATTCATATTTCAACTTTAGCCAACACATGCAAATTTGACATAAAGTGAACAATTTCATTTCTAAATTTGAATTTGAAAAATATGGATGCATGAACTCACATGAAATACAAATTTATCATGTTGGGGAAAGATTCAAAACAATGAAAGCATGTAAACAAATTCACTTTAATTAAATCCTAAAGACATTCTTATGGAATAAGAAAGTTTAAAATAAATCAAAGTGTATTCAATGTGATTTTTGTTTAGTTTGGAGTTTGACTTAATTTTCTAAAGATGAGTTGAATTTACTGTTCCTAACCCATTCCCACATGTGTTTGATATTTTTGTTTAATTTTTAGATAATTAGAACCATTTTTAGGTATTAATTTGGTTAAGGTATGAATTAAGTAACTTAATTAACCCTTACCTACACCACCTTAGAATAATTAACCAAATAATTATGAGCCAATGAGATGACATAAAAAACTCATAAATAATTTAAATTTGCAATGCACCTAATAAGAAAAAGGCCTAATGGAATTTGGCTCATAATTAAAGGTTAATTAAGCTAAGGGGTTTAGCTTAAGTAATTTCAAAACACCCTTTCACACATATGAATTGGGTTTTGATTCCCCTTAATTGAACTTAGGTTATTAAACACCTAAGCATCTACCCAAAGTAGATTAATTAAGTTCTGGAAGTTTTTTAGATTTTTTAGAAATTAATTAAGGGGATAATTAATAAATTAACCCTTAATATAGAGAAGATTAAGGAGAGAAAAAGGGGTTTGGAATAGCTTAAGGAAATGCCCCAAAATTATTCCCTAAACCTTCTATCTACTGAATCTAACCTTATTCAACCCTAATCATGGATTAAAACCAATAATGACACCTTAAGTTTCCTTAATTAGGTTAAGGGAGTAATTAGGAAACCCATATGCAATTCTCCTAATTAAGCCTTCAATAAATTCCAAGAAAATGGGAGGTAAAAAGTCATCCCCTAAAACATACCCAAGAAGTTTGGGATTAATTAGAGGATTAATTAAGAGATAACTAGCAAAATGAAGTTTCCAATAAAACCCAAAATCAGATAAAAGCATAATTCAAAATCCATTGAAATTAATTTTAAAATATTCTGAGTTGAATTATCTTTTAATCAATATTTATTTTTTAGTTTTCTGACTTTTATTGAGAGAGATATAAATTTTAGAATATCTAGAGATTAATTAGCATTTAATTAAATCCCTAACTAATTCTATAGCTCACGGCACGTCGCATGGTGGTGACAGTCAGTGCGCTTTACACGCATCACACCGTTAACCCATTACTTAAATGTCAAATCTAAAAGGTGGCATGATGGCGAATGTGCTCTGATCTCTGTCGTCCGATCAAAGATCGGACAGCCAGAGATCTCCCCATGATTTCAAAAAGGATAAATCAAATTCTAAACATGGGAAAAATATTGGTCATCCATCCAAAATGCATGGATGGACTGCCAAGATCTCCCCAGTTCTACCCCTTAGATAAATAGAGACTGTCCATGATCTAGGGGAAGATCTGAGCTTGATTGAGCTGATTCAAATAAGACTTAACCCACACCATCTAAAGCCAATGAGCACATCCAATGATGGATTTTTGAATTGAAAATTCCTTCACAAAGGACCAACACCTCCTATGCTTGGTGGTTGAAAAATCCATACCTCAGGAGGTGATCATCCGAGATCGATGAGGTAGCTTCTCGGTGTGGAGATGAAGCCCTATTGAAATTCCTAGGCCTTGAGATTGAGTGGCTTTGTACTAACACCACTTGAAGATCCTTTCTGCTTTGATCCAATTGCTCCTCTCCTTGCTATGGGAACTCCAATGGAAGCTTGAGTGAGCTCGGATTGGTACTTAGAAGAAGTGTGGAAAAGGAATTGAGGTGGTTTTTAGTGTGGAGTAAGTTCAAGACTAGATTGAGCTCCCCTATTTTAACACTGTGGAAAATTGAGAAGATGAAGTCTGATTTCACTCAAGGAAGATGCAAGAGGCTGAGGAATTGCTTCTCTGACTTCCCTAGGTTCAATCAAAATGAGGAATGATGGATTTGAATTCAAATAGGCGGAGTATATCTCCCCCTTAAAGGATCGGATGGTCGCAAGATTATTTTCCATTTTGATCCAACTGATCAAAATGGGAGGGTTGTTTGATCAGTTAGATGTTTTCACATGGTCAGTTTGAGGCCTTGAGTGGATTGCCAACCTCCCATGTGCTTGAAATTGAGTGAATGAGGGAGTTTGAATTTGCCATTTTAACCCATGGGGTTGGGTTTGGCCTTGGGGCCAATTGGACAACCCAAACCCATTGGGTGCACCACTCATTAGGTCCCCTTGAGCTATTAGGAAAGCATCAAGTGGATATGAAGAGGGTATGACCAAATTACCCATGGATTAAGCCAAAATTTGTTCTATGGCCTAGGGGTAGGATGGTCATTTTGTTGATTTTTCAATTTGGATATATTGGGTATGTAGAGAAAATAGGTTTGGCCAAGTTTCATTGGATTTGGAGTTCATTTAATAAGGTTTGGCTCATGTTGACCCATTTAGGTCAAAATGGGTCAACTTGGCTCAAGTTGACCAATTGGTCAAATTGGGTCAAACCAAGGGTTGGGTCAAGTTCATATGACCATTTGAAATGTTTTGGTAGCTTTTTTTTATTCAATTTGGTATATTTTTGAATTTGGCTCATATGACTTCATTTAGGTCAAATGGGTCAAGATGACTTATTTGACCCATTTGACCTATTCGAGGTAGGTCAAGTGTAGGTTCAGGTTAGGATTGTCATATGGAGTGGATTGGTATCTTTGTTTCTAATCAATTTTGGTTAAGTTCAAATTTGGCTCAACATGACCCCTTTAGGTCAAGTTGGGTCTAAGGGCAATTGGGTCTGGCCAAATTGAGGCTTTGGTCTAGTTCAACAAGTGATTTGTAATGAACTTGACCCATTGGTTTGGATCAATTTGACTTTGATCAAGTTTTGTCACATTTTGACCCTTTAGGTCAAGTTGGGTCAACTTCGGTCAAGTGGCCAATTGGGCTAGGTTAGGCTCAAATGTTGGCTTGGTCAAGTTCAAACATAGGTCATGAATGAACTTAGATCAATGGTTTCAATCAATTTGGCCTATGGTGGAATTTGGCTATGTTAGGTTTCATTTTGGGCTGAGTGTTGACTTGGTCAACCCTTAGGTTTGACTTGGTTTGACCCAATTTGATTGATTGATCATCCCATGATGATTGTTGATCATGATGAGAGGCATAGGCGAGTTTGGTTCAATCCAATTTGGTTAGGATTAGAATTTGGCTCATAAGGGTACTTTAGGTCACTTTGGGTCAAGTGAGCCTAAGTGAGTCAAATGGCTTGGTCAAAGCTTGATTTGAGCTTGATTAATCTTGTATATGGAGTTATGATTGAAATATAAATCCATTTACAAGTGGTTTGAAGTCAAATGGGTTTTGATCCATTTGACAATTTCATATTCAAAGGAAGAATAAGAGATTTTGGCTTTGATTTTGAACAAGGTTTTGATTTGGTGATTGAAGTTTGGATTTATATATGGGTTCATGATTGTAGGGTTGGTTGAATCATGAAGGATAATCAAGAGTTTGGTTTGATTTGAAATTGATTTAGCTAAGTTCAAGATTTTGACTTGAAAGGCTTAGGTTGAATTTTGAGTGGGTTTGAGTTTGATTTTTGGAATTTGTTTTGATTGTTTGAATTTATATTTCATTTATATATGTGAATATAAATGAGAATATAAATGGATCATGAGAATATTTTAGGGATTTGAAGTGGTTTTGATCATAATTTTGGTTAAGTCCATTAAGAGGGATTTAAGGAACTTAGGAAAATTTTGGAATTTGAAGTTTGAATTTTTGACTTTGGTTTGATTGATTTACATTTATATTTATTTATATATGTGAATATAAATGAGAATATAAATGAGTTTTGAGAAAATCCATGACTTTGTATTGGTTTAGAGTTGATTTTGGTTAAGTCCTTAAGAGATTAAGGACTTAGAAAGATTTGGACTTAGGAATTTTGATGGATTTTGATCATGGGTTTCAATTATAGATTTCAATCATGGATTTCAATCATAAAATTGATTTGAGTTTGGAGAAAAATCAAATAGGATTGATTTGTAGTTTGATTTGAAAAGAAGGAAAGTGAGGAATGGTTTAAGCTATGGGTAAGAAATTTTCATAATACCCCTAAGGCATGACCTAATCCTATGGCTAACTCTTCTAAGTCTGTTGGTTGAGTGTCCACCTAATCACCAGATGTGTCTTAAGACTAAGGAGCTCTTAAAGTCTAAGAGGAATCCTATGCCTAAGGTGGAGGGGTTGAGAGCTCATTCTAAAAATGAGGTCAACAAAGGGCGCCCAATAGGTGTGGTGTGACTGACAAGGAACACCGCATGTATTGGTGTTGACCGAAATGATCAACAACACCTAGAGATAACAAGCACTAACCGAAATAATCTATCCTTAACCCAAGGTGTAGAAATAATCCATAGCTTAGTGTAATGTGGCTCTACTTATGTCCAAGACATAAGAGAGAGGGAAAAATCCACTTAAGAGATAGAGTGCAAACCTTCCACTAGGGAAGCAGGTTCAAGTCATCCACATGGGGATGAGAGGTTTGATTTGATTTGAATCTCACTTAGAAGAAAAAGATTTGATTTGTACTGCTGGGGAAGAGGGTTGAATTTGTTTCAATTTTGTTAAGTTTTGAATTTTAAGAAATGGACCCTTCGGCCACGATGGACACCGAAGTAGGGCTATGGAGGCTAAGACCTAACTCAGATTTACCAATCCAAAGGGGTAGTCTACTAAGCACATAGTAGGACTAACTGACCAAAGGGATGCCTTTCCATATGCATTAACTGTACTAGAAAGAAAGCATAGTAGACTTACATCCTCCCAAGTAGAGATCAGTTGCTGGGGTAATCTATTGGCAAGGCAATAGATTGAACCCAACCTAGGGTTGACTATTGAGTGAATGCCACAGGGGGACTTAGATCAACTCAAAGATAGTCAAGATTGATTTCATTTTTAGTTTTGTTTATTTTGATTATGATGGATCCCATATGTTTGCGATGAACTACACAGAGTAAGGGCCATGGAGGCCTAAACCTAACTCAGATTTACTAATTCAAAGGGAGTAGTCTACCAACCACAAGGTAGGACTATCCAACCAAAGAGGAAATGCCTTTGGTATACAATGGTCAAGTTTGGAAGAAAGCACTCACAACTTCCACAACAAGGAACCCCTGGGGTGATTGGTTGCTTTGGGAAATAAATCAAACTTGACCTAGGGCTGACTATGAGTGAATGCTTCTGGGGGACTTAGATCAACTCGAAGATAATCAAAGATTAATTTTCATTTTTAATTTGTTTTTTGTGGCTTCCGTTGGTTTCAGGATGGATCATACCGAGAAGGAGCTTATAGAATCTATATCTCAAATTTACTAAAATAATGGGAGTAGCTTCCCAACCGATGGGGAGAACTCTCCAACCAAAGGAGTGCCTTTCAATTTGCAAATGATCAATTGAAGGGAAGAAAGCTCAGGACTCACATCTTCACTAGAAAAGACTCTAGGTGATTGGTTGCTTTGGGCAACAAATCAAACCGAGCTGTGGGTTTATGACAATCATGCTAGAAAGAATGTTATAGTCTTATATCTTCCAAAGAAAATGGGGGTAACCTACTTGTGGAAAAATAAATTGAGCCCAACTTGGGGTGACTACGGGTGAGTGCGGATTTATCTTAACTCATGTAGGAAAATCCTATAGGGAGTTCTCTTAAAGAATAGATGCACTTGGGAAAAGGGCCCATGAATTCTAATCCATAAGCGAATTAATTTTGTTTATTTTATTCATTTTTATCGTGGACCCTATTAGTTTGTGAAGGATCAAGCTGAGAAGAGCTTATATCTAGATCTAGATTCTTGAACCAGGAGAATCAGCATCCTGAAATTCTCCAACCATAGGGTGGCTATTAGGAAAGGGGGTCAATCCAAAGTAACGTAGTGTCAAAATGAGGTCAAAGGACTTGATCCAAATAGAGTGCCCAGGGATGGGGCGATGGCTTAATCCAACACCAGAGAAAATGACATGGTCATATATCCAATAGGTATTTGGTGTCCAAGTCAAGGAGAGAAAGTGGGACTCATCGCCAAGAGTGTTGCTCATAGGGTGAGTTTGACATCGATCAACCAACCTAAGGTGCCCATCAATTTTGCAATAATAGCTGGAAGAAAGCTCGGGGGCTCACATCTTCTAGCAAATTGATTATTGGGATAGTTGTCTTGCGACAAGTGCTATCCACCTAGGGGTAAGTGAAGGCCATTGGGGAACTTATGTCAACTCAAAAGTAGTCAATAGGAAAGGAGCCTCTGAGGGACTTATCCTAAACCTCAAATATACTTGACCTAGTTAGTGCATGATGGCTAGTTCAAGAAGAAAGCATGGGGACTCACATCTTCTTAAGCAAAGTCAACATGAGGTAGCTTATTGGCTGGGCAGTGAAGCCTACCATACTAACAAGGTGCTCGTTGGTTTGCAATGATCAAGTTAGGAAGAAAGCACAGGGACTCATATCTTCTAATTAAATGACCACTGGGGTGGCATAATAGCGAGGTAGTATGTTGACCTGACCTAGAGCAGCTAATGAGTGAGTGCCACACGGGGCTTGCTCCCACATCAAAATAGCTCAAGACAAAGATTTGTGTTTATTTTTATGTTTGTTTCAAAAAGGATAGGATGCCTCTATGGGACTCTTACACCTACCTTCAATTCACTAGGGGTTTGATGAAATGGTGTCATTGATGGCAACAGGATTCCTACTAAGAAAGGATGTCGCTTGGGTTCTCTCACACCTATCATAGTTATTCTAATTGAAATAGGATGCCTCTCGAGTTCTCTTACACCTATTTTAATAGCATCAAAAGATTGTGTTTGTGTTGTGAAAGAGGGATAGGATTCTATTAGGGACTCTTACACCTACCCTAGATACGTCACGGCAGATTCACAAGACAAGCAAACAACACTTCGAAAGAAGAGAAGATTTGATGAATGGAATCAAATTTTTGTTTCTTTTATTACTAATTGCTTTTCAAACATGATTTATTTTATGGGTAATATTTCTTAAGTAGAGCCCATTAATTAGAAGCATCGGGTGTTCCCCTTTACAATCAATAATAAGTTGATAAGATCCTCCTTGGTGCCTTATCTATGACGCTTCCCAAGTGGGTTCAAACTTATCTTCTATCTTTTGATGAGTAACAATTGGTCTCCTTAGGACTAACACAAGTTCTCCTACTAAAGACCTAGGGTGGACCAGCTTATTGTGAGCTTGAATCATTTTGGACTTGTACAACTCGAGGTTCTAGCATGCGTGGCGACTCTCCTCAAACCTTGAGCTCTTCTAATCACTTTGCATTACTGTAGTGATCTTGTTACCCAATGATATCCTTATTGATGGGAGTTTAACTTCTAAAGGAAGAATGGCTTTGGAGCCATACATTAAGGAAAATAAGGTAGACTGAGTTAGAGTTTGGTATGTGGTGTGGTAGGCCCACAAGGCTTCAACCAACTACTCATTCCACTGTCGTTTATTATCATCAAGAGTCTTCTTCAGTATCTGGATGAGAGTTTTGTTGAATGCTTTCGCTAAGCCATTTGGTCTAGGGAAGTAGATGGTGGAGTATCTCTAATCTATACCATGTCTTCTAGTGAAGCTGTTGATCTTTGAGATTTTAAATGCAGTACCATTATCTGATATAATTCATTAAGGCACCCCAATATGATATGGTTTTGAAAAAAGCACATTCACAGTGACCTCGAGTGGGATGGCTTACCCACTTGGTGGCAGTTGATGAATCGATGCCCTTGGAAGAAGGAGGATCGATCAGACCCATAATATCGGTACCCCAACACTCAAATGGCCATGAAGCCAATGTTGGGTGGTTGGTGGAGGACCACACCATGCACCTTGATGGCATCTCTAGCTACATCCATAATCTCATTGAAGGCTAGTATCCAAGTCTTGATCTTTGTCTTCATCTTTGGACCTTATTGGTGTGCTTCGCATAGACTTGAATGTACCTCAATTACAATGCCATGGGCTTCATATTTTTCCAAACAACATAACCACATTTGGTTAAAGGAATGGTATAGGTGCATCAACAAGAGCATAGGAGAGCTCTATTTCACTGGGCTTGTGACTTTTCTTGAGGTAGTTTGTCAATGTTCAAGTAATCTATGAATGGTTGCCTCCAATCCAGTGCCTTGTCCATTTTGGCAATGACAACCTCCCCTTCAAGAGAAAGTCTCTTGATGAGTTCAGAATCAATAAGGGATAGGACTTGTCTATTACGGAGCCTTATTGAAATGGACACATCTTGCAGGCATGCCAACTCTTTGGCATGTTTTCCCAAAGCATCTGCATTCTGCTTGAAACCTTGTAGATGGTGACTTGAATCTAACAACTTCATGGTATCATGAGAACGGTAGGACCTTCTGGTTGATGACCAACTAAGAATCCCAAAGATGTTGGTGCTCTTGATAGTGATAGCTAACTCCAGATCGACAATCAAAGTCTCATACTCAACTTTATTGTTGGTGCAGGTTGGAAAGATAGTATGAGAATCTCATCACATCACAGTTTGAGTTAGAAGAACTATTCCCCCTACCTTTCTAGGAGGTAGATCATGGTGCTTCACCTTTAAGAAGAAGCGACACCATCAAAATACATCTCCCATCGTGGTTGTGGCCTCCCCTTAGTTCATGATTTGTTCATCGGAGATCATCACTAAGAATCGTGAGGAAGTGGGTGTCTTTAAGAAATCTGCTAGTGCCTGTCCTTTTACCGCATGGAGGGGTACAAATGTGATATTGAACTGAGAGAGAATCATAGACTAACATGCCAAATTTCTGGATAATGTTGGCCATGTCATGAGATACTGTAATGGATTTGTTTAGGAGATCAAGTTTACCTTATGAGAAAGCATGTAGTGTCGTAGCTTCTGAGATGCAAAGATCAAAGCTAGGCAATGTTTCTCAATAGGTGGATAGTTTGCTTGATGAATCGATGATTAAGGTTGTAGAGGCGCTCTCCTTCCCTTCATCATTGGCTTGGGCCAGAGCATCGAGAGTCATCCAATGCAATAGTGTAAAGGATCGGTGGCCTACCAGATAGAGGCTACTAGAGCGGCCAAGTATTCTTTGATGTCTTCAGCATGTTGGCACTTCATCCCACTTGAACTTGGCATCCTTTTTGATAAGTGCTGAGAATGGCTTGCATCTCCCTGATAGGTTTGAGATAAAACATCTTAGATATGCCAATCATCCTTGAAAGGATCTGAGTTGAGTTAAACTCTTAGGAGGTGGCATTTCTAAGATAGCTTTAATCTTTTTTGGATCTATTTCTATTCCCCGATGTTGAACAACAAACCCAAGGAATTTCCCTAAAGCTACTCCGAATGCACACTTCAGGGGATTCATTTTGAGGTTATATTATCTTAATTCAAAACTACTCAAGTTAAAGTGGTGGTCTTCCTTTTCTTTTGCTCTTAACTACGGATCATCAACATAACATGATGGATGAGTTCATTGATCGAGTCATGGCCCATTGGTATGTATCACCGTATTTTAAGGCGAAAGGCAAGACCCTATAAGAAGATTTCGATGGGGCTTGGAAAGCGGTGTTTCTTTCATCTTCAAGACATCTTGATTTGGTTATAGCGGATGACCCATCCATGAAAGAAAATTGCATGAGATGAGAGATGTCCACCATTAACTCTAGTATAGGAAGAGGAAACTCTTCCTTAGGACATGTCTTGGCCCAGTTCTTCTTAATGATGCAAATGCAAGAATGGCGACTTGAAATGACCTGTTTGTTTCTAATTGTATCGTCTAGGAGCTTACTTAATAGAGCATTAGGATCT
Organism: Cymbidium sinense; assembly: GCA_021442155.1. NCBI lineage: Eukaryota > Viridiplantae > Streptophyta > Magnoliopsida > Asparagales > Orchidaceae > Cymbidium > Cymbidium sinense. The sequence goes on along the minus strand of CM038218.1, from coordinate 57,458,072 downwards.
ACTGGTAGCTTGTGGACTACTACATTAGGAGATAATCTCAGCATTTCTTCATAACTCCATGTGAAGCAGTCTTTAAACTTAGTCAATAACCTAACTAAGTCATTGGTTTCTTCTTCATTCAATGATGTATCGTGTGGATTTTCTTCTCACGAGGTTGATTCTTTAAGCTTGTCGATTAAATGAATCTCCTCTTCAAATTTTGATTGCTTTGACTTGGAGATCATCTGGATCATTTAGGTTTCTAACACACATTCTCATAAGAGTTGGGGATGTGTGAGAAGAAACTATTAGATTCAAATGGTTGGTAATAACTAGGCAATAATGTTCATCATCGATCACTATGAATCCTAGTCTACTCTTGATTGTGCCTCCACATGTATTATTCCATAGCTTTTGAAGTATTGACCGTGCTTGGACCATGTGTGAGGAACCAAACCTTTCTATAAGATTTTGAACACAAGGTGAGTAAAGTCAAAAGGTAATTCCATTAATTCTTTAAAAGTATCTTCCTCAAACTCTACATCAACTTAGGCTTTGGGATGATGATCCCAAAAGAACTTCTTCTACTTCATGTCACGAAGACTTAGGGACTTCCTTAACTACTCAAACTTCAACTTTGAGATGTAAGTAAGAGCTAAGGTTCCCAACCGCCTAATAGTTTCACATAAAATGAATACTTTGCTTTGCTTGGAGGCTGGTCTTCATTTCTATCTATTCAAAGTCACCTCCAATGGAACCCATTGAGAGGGGTTGGTTGGTATACTAATCACATTAGACTCATCCTCTGAGCTGGATTCCAAGTCTATGTGAATAGTAGGGGTATTCTTATGAACTGGAACACGATCTCTATTGGCTGAAGGCCAAATAGGGTCTCCCACCTCTGGAACTGCCTCTGTTTCTGCCTCTACCTGGTGGAGGTTGAGCCATCCTACCCACATGTCCATATGATGGAATGAACTGTGGGTGGAATATGATATGGAGATCTATTTCTTCTTCAATATCCCTTTCTTGTTCACTTGGATTTTTATTTTTCTTTTCTTTTTCTTTTACCTGTCTTTCTTTTTTCATTTTCTTTTACATTTGAATTTTGTCCAAGTTCACGAGAAAGGGTGTTTTGAGAAAGATAATAGGTCGTATCCTCATAAATCTCAACCTCTTTAACTAAAATAGCTTTTCATCTCTGACATGGTATTCAATTCCATCTTTTTGAACTTGATGCACTGATGAAGGGAGGATGGAATGATCTTGTTCTAATGTATCTAAGGCCTACCAAGCAAGAGTGAATGAAGTATTCAAATCAATGATGTAGAACTTGCTTGTCTTCCGTCACCTATCTTGAAGGTAACACTATAGAACCTAAGCTTCGCTCACCTTGATCATTGAATCCTCTCAATCATCATCTCCTGAGTGTGGAGATGTTGATCTTCAAATAGGCAAGGGTCTTTAGACTCATAATGTTTACTGATGCACCTGAATCCATGTGAACCCTGGCCAGTCTGAACCTATCCATGTCGACTGTAATGTAGAGGGGACAGTTGTGCGCCATGTCCCCCAAAAGAAGGTCTTCATCTGTGAAGGTGATCCCTTGAGCTTCTTTGCATAATCTCACCTATGTTGAGCTAAGCATATTTTGATCAAGGAGGGCCTTGATTAGTGATTCCCTCATCTCTTTGGATAAGACAAGGACATCATATATAGCTTAGATGGAAAATTTCTTAGATGAGAAAGGATGTTAGTCCACCTTGATCTTCCATAAGCATATCCAAGGGTGGAGCATCTTGTGGAAGGGCTTGATCTTCATACAATGACTTGTTTCCCTCTATCTTGAGGTGCTGCCCTAAGAGGTAGAACTTTGACACTACAAAGTTTGACTACGGTGATCTCTTGAGGCAAGGTGGTGGAAGGTTCTACCTACTCTTCAAGCTCACCTATAGCTTCTCCTATGGGACCCTCAAAATCAAATGATTCAAAGTCTATCTTAAGATGTGAACTAGTAGTATTCGAGTTGGGAAGTCCAACTCAATCATAAAGAGGAAGATCATTGTTATAGTTATTTAGACTTGAAGAGTTATCATTAGAATAGAAGAAGACAACCCATCTGACACGATGTAATTCAAACTAGCTTTATTCTTCAATTTCTTGGAATTATTTGGAGATACAAAGTAGAAGTCAAGTAAAGTGAGATGCATTTATCACGATACAAGAGTTCTACTAGTAGAAGAAACATAAAAGCTAGTGAAATGGAAGAAGTCAGTGGAAGCAACGTAGGTTGGATGCTGACATATGGTCGGCAAAGGGCTATCCCGGGTGACACATGTTGTTGCTACGCCGAGATCCCACTTTCTTAGATTTGGCACTGGCAACTTGCAAACCTTCCTTATGTTTGAGGTTTGAGCTGACTCAGGCTTCTGTAAGGAAAGCTTCTTGATCTTCTGAATGATTTTCTTAAAGGTTTTGGATAGAGAAATATCACAACCTTCTTTAGTTTTGGTAGGATCACTTGCCAAGGATTACCCTGATGGAACTAGATGGTTGTTCCATAAGGTATTCCTTTGGGATAACTACAACACTGGTCTTGAAACTATGTTCAAGCTAGTCCTTGAATGTGAAGCAATCCTCCAAAACATGGCCTAACATAGTAGTAAAAAAGTTTGGATCATGACTTTTGCCTACTTCCTCTAGTCTCCAGTAGTGAAAGTCGTTTCATTAAGAGATTCATAAAGATCTTTTTGATTACCTCCCTTAAGAGAATAAGGTTTGTTTAACTTATCTAAAAGAGTAGTGACCATAGCTACCGGCATGATATGCATGCATGTCAGGTGGTGGTATGGGCGGGCCGGTAGAGGTCGTGGTTGAGGCAGGGCTACTCGATGGTGGCAAAGGAGGTGGTGGCTGCTGAGGTCGTGGTCTCTCGGACTTATCTCTAGTGGAGGCTTCCCTTATCAACCAGCTATTGCTCCCGCTTCTTTTCATAAACCTTCTATGGCTTCTGCTTTGGCAACTGATCATGAAAAGCTAATTGTTTGGCTTCTCCATCTAGACTAGCCACCTTGTTGATTAGCTTCTCAAATGTTTTGATAGTGAAGCCCTTAAGCATGAAGGCGGCCAGACCATGGATATTCTTTAAGAGAATCTCAATGGCATGTTGTTGATACTGGTTCACACTTCATACTTAGGTTATGCCATCATAGAATATAATCAATAAGGACTTGGGATGTTATTGTGATATACAATGAGATCACCTACAAGAACCCTTTGTTGAGCTCAACAAACCTCTTGATGAAGAATTGCTCTAACTCAAATGTCTTTACCGAACTTGGGTAGTTCAAGATACCAATCAAAAGTAATACCCACTAAGCTACTAATGAAAAAGTAAAAGTAAAGCATCTTGCCACTGTTGCAACAATCGGCCCAAAATGCTATGTACCTTGGGTTTCCACTACCATCAAAGCTTTTGGAAGGAGGCACAAACCCTTGGGATATTGGATAACATCAATTCCTCTGGTATGGTCTACCCATTGGAATCGATGATCCTCCCCGGGCTAAAGCTAAAGCTTCCTTCATGTGCTGCTCAACCATGGATTTTATATCTTTTCTTGTATGCACTTTCCACTACCTTCCTATACAAGCTGCTACCTTGCTCAATGGGAGGTATAGTCTTGGTTGGGTCCAAGACATGCACTAACTCAGGCCGACTGATGTGGACTGTAGTAGGATGAACTAATGGGGCTTATTTTTGAAGCACTATAACCGCCGCTAAATGTCCTATCAATCTGCTTCATCCTTCAACTAGTATCGAGGTGCTACCGATGGTGTCTGATCAACCTCATCACCTTCCATGGCTTGTTGTTCCCTAAGAAGAGATCCTCTAGTGTCAACCATGCAGACTCCAATTGAGTCCCCCAATAAGTCATCTTTGTTGGGATCAAAGATGACTTTCTCTTCATCTGACCAATCATACCCCAAGATTTCCTTCTTCTCCATGAAATAATGTGCAACTATCTCATCTAAGGAATGATCCAACTAGGGTATAAATAGTCTAGCTAACGGTGTGATCACTATCATGCCGAGAGGCACCGACCTCGCCTAAGGGCCAATCCTGTGTGGATTGTACTCACTGGATGAATGACACCTCCGACTGCTACTAACTATGAGGGGTAACCATCCTAGGATGTTCCACTACCACTGCTATCATTTGGAATATCTAAAATCATTGTCACCATCTCCACATCTTGTTGTATGGGTGGAGTTGGTGGGGATGACCACGATGCCAGGTTGCCACTCCTTTGCACCATCACTAGAAGGGGCGGAGATCTGCTCTACCATAATGTGGTGTAGAAGGAGTAGGATCCCTCCATAGCCGGATCACCAAGCGCTTTTCCCTGATGTGGCCTTCATGGCCTTAGATGGAATAGAGATGTTGTAACTGAACCATGGTGATGAGGCTAAAGTGATGGGGTGGAGAAATCACCCGACTCTCACGTGAACCGCCTCCCGTGGTAGCTAGTCTAGTGAGAAGGATACTATCGTATGCGTGGGTAGCGCATGTGGAAAATCAATCGAGTGACGCCGACCAATTGAACCTATGTCTCTCTAGTAATATGTGTTGTGTGGGCCTCACGGGCCTCTCTAGTGAATCTACTTCCCAGCTGGGATGATAGATCGAGATCAAACATGTCTCGACTGAGCCCCATACCACGGTGTAAGATAGATCGGAGGTCACATACCTCCTCCGCTCGAACCTCTGGCTAAAATGCACCAGGAGTAGGTGATGAACGGATCTCCTCGACATCCTCTCCGATCCAGAGAGGGATGGAATTGGTTTTTTGTAACCAGTGGTGACAACAGGGAACTCATCCACCGAACGCTACCTCTAGCTCCTAGAGATCTAGTGTGGTACCTTGATCATGCATTTCTTATTCATACGGGTAGGATGGGAGGAGTGTGAGATAGACCCATACTCAAATGTGGGGAGGCAAGCCCCAAGTGGGGAGCCTTACCCTTAGAGGGTAGATGAGATGGTGCTAGCCCTCACCGAAAGATGAAAAACCCCGGGGCATACAACATGGCTAGTATCGCTATCACTTGGCATGCTATGACAAGTCTATGGTACCACCACTTTCCTCTTCAGAGGAGACATCGAGAGGAGGGAAAGTCAATCCCGATGACCCTTCTGTCACCTTGGTTCTAAAATGTAGTGAGGGGAGTGCCCTCACAAGTAATCTTGGCTCCTCAATCCCCCAAAGTGAATCGATGAGTATGGTCCAGATGGGGAAGTTATTTGATCCAAAGCCGATCCATACCATGGGGAAGGTAAAAACTTCGAGAACCACCATTTCAACAACTATAAGAGACTAAACTAACCGCATGAAATGTAAGAATCTACAATGAGAAATGAGTTTGTTTTTGATCTTTATAGATTTTTTTTGAATTTTTGAATTTGAAAATTTGAACCCACATCCAACAACTTGGAAGTGTTATGTGGGGTTTAAATTGATTTGAGAAGATTTATTGAAAAAGGAATTCAAATATGAATCCTATTTCAACAAATTTAGGTATGTTGAAATATGGATCCAAAACTTTTGATAAGATTGCTTCCTTAAGTTCATTGTTTGTTTAAATTTGAATTTTAGATTTTGAGGACCCTTTCCTTTAAAAAATTTGGGTATGTTAAAGTAAAGGGTCAAATTGATTTTGTTTTTGTTTGATTATTTTGGAATTTCACTTACTTAGCAAATTTAGGTATGCTAAGTGAAGTATTTGAGAAAGTGATTGTTTCTCTTTTTTTTGTGAATTTTTGTTTTGATTTTGGAAAATTTGGAACTCTCACTTAGCAAATTTAGGTATGCTAAGTGAAGAACCCAAGTGTGTTTTGATTTTTTTGAAAATAGGATTCTTAACAAATTTAGGTATGCTAAGAAAATCCTAAGTGTTTCATTTTTGTTTTGATGTGATTGAAAGTGGAGACTTTATTTTAGCAAATTTAGTATGCTAAAGATGAAGCCCCACTTAGCTTTTTGAAATGGAAATTTCACTTAGTAAATTTGAGTATGCTAAATGAAATTCCCAAATGATGTGTTCAAAATTTTTGATTTTTTTTTTTTTGGTTTTGAAAATGGAAACTCCTCCTTAGCAAATTTGGTATGCTAAGAAAAGAATTTCCAAAGGTGTTTGAGAATTTTGGTTTTGACTTTGGAAACTTTACTTAGCAATTTGAATATGTTAAATGAGGTTCCAAAATGTGTTTAGAATTTTGAAATATGATTGTTGATTTTGATTTTGGATTTGGAAACTGCAACTATATAAATGAAGTTCCAAAATGTGTTTGAAAATTTTGGTTTTGGATTTGGAGACTTCACTTAACAGATTTGAGTATGTTAAGTAAAGTTCCAAATGATGTTTGAAAATTTTGGTTTTGGATTTGGAGGCTTCACCTAACAAATTTAGTTATGTTAAGTGAGGTTCCAAAAGTGTTTGAAAATTTTGAATTTTGATTTGGAGACTTCACTTAACAAATTTGGGTATGTTAAATGAAGTTTCCAAAATTGTGTTTGAAAATTTGAAATTTGAATTTGGAGACTTCACTTAACAAATTTGGATATGTTAAATGAAGTTCCAAACTGTGTTTAGAATTTTGAAATATGATTGTAAATTTTTGATTTTGGAATTGGAAACTTCACTTAGAAAATTTGAGTATGCTAAATGAAGTTCTAAAATGTGTTCTGAAAATTTTAAAATATGATTGTTGATTTTGATTTTGATTTGGAAACTTCACTTAGCAAGTTTGAGTATGCTAAATGAAGTTCCAAATGTGCTTTTAAAATTTTGAAATATGATTGTTTAAGTTTTTTTTTGAAAAGAGGACTTCCACTTGACAAATTTAGGTATGTAGAATGGAGATCAATCTTATTTTGAAATGAGAGATTTTATTTTGTGATTATTGCTTTTTTTGAAAGAGAGGAATTCCAACTTAATCATATGTGAGGTTTGTTTAAGTGGGATTTCCCAATTGATATTTTTAGTTGGTAATGAAATCTTCAATTAATAAATTTGAGTATATCAAATGAAGATGTTCATGTGTGATTTTTGGAAAGTTTAATTTTGTTTACAAATGAAACTTCCATTTAAAAAGTGTGAGTGCATTGAATAGAAAGATTCATGTGCTTTTGAAAACTTTGTGATTATGATGTTGCTTTTTTTTTGGAAAGATGATTGTTCACTTTATTGAAAATGAAATTTCCATCAAAGTGAATTGAAGGAAGATGTTCATTTGCACTTTTTGGAAAATTTTGTTAGTTTTATTTTTGAAAGTTCCTACATGTGACAATTATGGGAATTGTTAACAGAGGGTGACAAAATTTTGTGGAAAATATTTTATTAAGTGTATTTTTGAAAAGCTGCTTTTTGAAATTTTTTTTTGTGATTTTTGGAAAGATTGTTCATTATGAAAATGAAATCTTCATCAAAGTGATTTGAAAGAAGATGTTCATTTGTGCTTTTGGAAAATGTTGTTAATTTTACTTTTGAAAATCCTACATATAACAATTATGAGAATTGTCAAATGAGGGTGATAAATTTTGTGGAAAATATTTTATTAAGTGCATTTTTGAAAAGGTGCTTTTGAAAAGCAAAGTCTTTATGGTTATTTTATCTTTATTATTTTAGGAACCTTTCCTTATCATGAAAATGATAAGGAGGAAGTCTTTAAAGTGTTTTTTTATTTAGATCTTTTCATTTTACCCATTGGAGAACCCAACGGGGGTTTTAAGACCAATAAGGAATGCAGACCTAAAACCTAAAGATGTTGGCTAGTTCAACTTAAGGATGAAATAAGCTAAGTGCCAACGAAAAGAAGGATAGTCTCAAATTCATACCAAAGTACAAACCCACTATGGATACTTAAAGACAATGATCATTTACCAAAGATGGAGAGAGGAACCTTCCCAGAGTCGCTAGAAAAATCTGTAGTGAAAAATTTCTATATGGGGAGTGAGTTGCCTTCAAATATATTGGTAGAAATGAAAGAGGCAAGCATATAGAAATTCATCTTTTTAGGATGCCACGTAGATCCAGATGTGCTTATTCAGGTGATCGAGTACGTCATCAAGGAATAGTGTACTATCTCAAAAGATAGAAGTCACTACCCTTTAATGGACCTAATCACCTCAATAAGGACTCCTAAGAATGATGGGTCTGCATATATACTAGAGATTCTTCCCTACTTTACATGGAAAAGTAAAGTAGGGTTTATTTTAAACCAGGCTCATTAAGTTCCTTACAGGGCAAGCCCTCATAGTTAATTACATCCTAAGGAATGGGATTCCAGGAAAACTCGATTAAGGTAAATGATCATTGTTCAAAGATTTCAATAGGAAGGGACTATCAATCAATTGGTTTATTTTGAAGATCAAATGGGATTGATCAAAAGAGAGAGTTATTATCCAAAATGGAAGATAAGTAGGAGATGCCCATGATGCTGGAAACCTAGCGAAAATCTCAAACTATCCTATAGTTGGGCTTTACATTTTAGAAATCAATTTAGTTTGTTTGAGTTGCATTTTTCATTAGAAATTTAGGACTTATGATTCCTTAACACAAGATTAAGGAAATGCCTAAGAGGTGAGGAATTATGCTTATGGCCCACAAAGGGGAGAAGCAACCTGAGAACCTAAATCTAGGAAGCTTTGGTGAGGGCCGAAAGCACAACCTAAATCTAAGGCAAAATGGGTAATTAGTTTTCCTTCACAAGAAAGGACAAACCACCCGATAGCTTCGACTTACAACAGCCTAGGGGTGGGTGCCAACTAACTCCTCCTATGATTTTAAATACATGTAGGCAAGTCATTATGCTTATGCAAGGTAGTTGATCCATTCTTTATTTAGAAAGAGACTAAGTCCTTAAACTCACTTTCTAAAGAGACTAGATCATGTAAAAGGACATGTTTCAAATGACCTAAATCTAATCTGATTGAAATTTTATTTTATTTTTATTTTTGGACAATTATTTTTACTCAGGCTAATAGGATTCATATGAGTAATGCATGAGAAATAAAGTTATTGGCCAAAATCAACGAAGGGAGGAGGTGAGTTTCCACCACTCTCAAAGGTTAAGCCAAATTCTCTAGCAAAGATGGAATCCCTCCAATCAAGAGTGAAAGAAGATGTTGTTGTGCATGATATTGCAAAAGAAATACTCATCCATAAGGGTTGCTAATTCTTTTATCTTGATTTTAAACCTAAGTGAGGTTATGAGTTGTTTAATTTTTATTTTGAGTTATTAAGTTGGGTAAAAGATTTATTTTTCCCTAAAGAGTCTAATCCACATCCAGCCATACATAAAGCAAGGAAGAAACTAGGAAAAGCATGCCACCTAATGAACAAGCTAAACAAATCATCAATTTATAAAGCTAATTATAAAAAGAATAAAAGGTGTGGTGAGTACCAGCAAAACCCAAAATATCAAATGTGGTAGTGAGCTCTACCCTTATACAACCTAGATTACAAATGAATTAAATTACAATTAGCAAGGAATTCATTATTATGGGGTCTTCAAGCTTCTTTCTTCTTTTCTTCTTCTTTCTTTTTTTTGGTTCCTTCTTTTGGATGGTTGGAAGGTAGATTCTCCAAGGCTTCACAAGGTGGATACAATAGGATATTATGATAAATGTTCATCCTAATCCCCATAACAATCATCCCAAAATCCTAATTGCATAAATTTACATGAAAAGGAAAAAGTAAAAATCTAACTAACACTTGCAAAACAAAGGTTAGCTAAAATAAACCACATAAATCCCAAACATATATATGTGACTTATCACCCCACACATGGGTGACTAAGTCCACCTGACCTATTGGATTATGCTTAGGGGTATAAAGCACCTATAAGCAAAAGCATTTATATTTTTGTTTATGATAGCGCCCCTTAAGCACAATCCCCTACAAAAAAGAATAGTTAGACTAAAAGCATCCTACCATTCATTCTATGAGCACACACTCTAACATCCAGTCTAAAACATATATCACAAAATAAAATAAAACATCAAACCATGCATCTAACCTAACCTAAAGCTTTGTGTGTGGCTAAGGCGTATGTATTTTAGGTTCAAATTTTCTAAGTGTGAAAACATATTCAACTTAAAGGAGGGTTTAATTTAAGTTGTTTAATTATTTTGAGTTGATTTTATTTCATGTTTTGATTTGGTTCAGGTGAATCCTACAATTAATTACTAAGTTATAAAGAGAGGGAAAGAGAAGAGAACTTATCTTTCCTTCCCTAGCCTAAGTAATTTCTAAAGTAGATTCACATTTTAGTTTTATTTAGGTGAATGTTTTGATTTTAATCTTATAATTAATCCTAAGTTTAGATGAACTCTAAACAAACCTATTCAAAAAGAAAGGCATTTTAAGATTAAATAAAATGAATCAAAATTCACATAACACACATTACTTCATTTCTTTCCCAATATATATAACATGCATATGGATGGACCCTAAGCATATATATACATATAGAATGAGAATATTTAACATACTTTATAATGCATGCTAAGTAATCCATTTAAGAAAATTTAGAAGTTGAATATGTATGATTTTTCTTAAGTAGAAAGGGGTTTCCTAATCCAAATTTTCACATACACATATGAAAGTAAGAAAGGCATAAGTAAGTACAGCGCCATTGTTAACCATAGGTGTAAGGTACAATACCTACTTAGGGCTACCTAAAGCCTCACAACCTTGGGGTTTTCCAGACTAATATACAACTTTCCTTAAATACAAACATGTGTACAAAAGAAATGAAATGGAAAAGAAGAATGCAAAAGTTGTATTAATGGATTCATTTTGTTTATGCACTTTATGCTTGCAAGTATAGGTAGCCCCTCTTGGGTGATGCCATAGGGATGAATAGGATATGGAACTAGTTGAGTATTAGGTCCTTTTCAAATGAACCATATATATCACCAAATTCTTATTCAAAACTATACCAACATAAGAGAGAAAGGAAACCTATGCTAAGCATACCTTTATAATTTTTTCACATGCAAGCCCATAATTAAAATATAAGTAGCATACTTTCAGATTTGATATTTGATTTATATGTTTTGAAAATAATTTGAATTTAGTAGTGATAATAGCCATTCATATTTCTACTTTAGCCAACACATGCAAATTTGACATAAAGTAAACAATTTTATTTTTGAATTTGAATTTGAAAATTATGGATGCATAAACTCACATGACATACAAATTTAGCATGTTGGGAAAATATTCAAAGCAATGAAAGCATGTAAACAAATTCACTTTAATTAAATCCTGAAGACATTCTTATGGAATAAGAAAGTTTAAAATAAATCAAAGTGTATTCAATGTGATTTTTGTTTAGTTTGGAGTTTGATTTAATTTTGAAAAGATGAGTTAATTTTGCTGTTCCTAACCCATTCCCACATGTTTTGATATTTTGTTTAATTTTAGATAATTAGATCCACTTTTATGTATTAATTAGGTTACGATGAATTAAGTAACTTAATTAACCCTTACTACACCACCTTAGAATAATTAATCAAATAATTATGAGCCAATGAAATGACAAAAAACTCACAAGGAATTTAAATTTGCAATGCACCTAATAAGAAAAAGGCCTAATGCAATTTAGCTCATAATTAAAGGTTAATTAAGCTAAGGAGTTTAAGTAATTTCAAAACACCCTTTCACACATATGAATTGGGTTTTGATTTCATTAATTGAACTTAAGGTTATTAAACTCTTAAGCATCTACCCAAAGTAGATTAATTAAGTTCTAGAAGTTTGTTAGAATTTTTAGAAATTAATTAAGGTGATAATTAATGAATTAACCCTTAATTAAGAGAAGATTAAGGAGAGAAAAGGGGGTTTAGGGAATAGCTTAAGGGAAATGCCCCAAAATTATTCCCAAACCTCCTATCTACTGGATCTAATCTTGATCAACCCTAATCATGGATTAAAACCACTATTCACACCTTAATTATCCTTAATTAGGTTAAGGGACTAATTAGGAAACCCATATGAAATTCTCCTAATCAAACCTTCAATAAATTCCAATAAAATTAGAAGAGGCAGAAGTCATCATGTAAACCATACCCAAGAAGTTTGGGATTAATCAGACACTTAATTAAAACAAAATGAAGTTTAAATAAAAAATAAAAAAAAATTCATTAAATTAAAATATTATAGGTTGAATTATATTTCCATAGAAATTTATTTCATATTTATTTGAATTTTATTGAGAGAGACATGAATTTTAGAATATCTAGAGATTAATTAGCATTTAATTAAATCCCTAACTAATCCTTTAGCTCACGTATGACGCATGGTGGCAGTGGTCAGTGCACTTTACATGCATCATGCTGTGAACCCATTACTTAAACATCACATCTAAAAGGTGGCGTGATGATGGACGCCCTTTGATCTCTGCCATCCGATCAAAGATCGGATGACAAGAGATCTCCCTATAATTTTAAAAAGGATAAATCAAATTTTAAACATGGTAATAATCTAAGCCGTCCATCCAAAATACACGGATGGATGGCCAAGATCTCCCCAATTCTTCTCCTTAGATAAACAGAGACCGTCCATGATCTAGGTGAAGATCAGAGCTGGATTGAGCTTGGATTCAAACAAGACTTAACCCACACCATCTAAAGCCAATGAGTGGCACATCCAATGGTGGGATTTGCATGAATTGAAAATTCCCTTCACAAAGGACCAACACCTCCTATGCTAGGTGGTTAGAAAAATCCATACCTCATTGGTGCTCGAGATAGATGAGGTAGCTTCAGGTAGACAAAGCCCTTGAAATTCCTAGGCCTTGGGATTGAGTGGCTTGCTCTATGGACCAACACCACATGAAGATCCTTGTGGCTTTGATCCACCCTCTCCTTGCTGGGAGAACTCCAATGGAAGCTGAGCTGATTGGTCCTTAGAAGTGTACAAGGAATTGAGGTGGTTTTTAGTGTGGAAGTTCAAGATTGGATTAAGCTCCTATTTTCACTGCAAAAGAGAAGATGAAGTTTGATTTCACTCGAAGCTTGAGGAGGCTGGAATTGCTTCTTTGACTTTCTTAGGTTCAATCAAAATAAGGAATGATGGATTTGAATTCAATGAGTATATCTCCCCTTGAAGGATCGGATGCCACAAGCTTATTTATCATTTTGATCCAATTGTTCACAATGGGAGGGTTGTTTGATCAATTAGATGTTTGCACATGGTCGGTTTGAGGCCTTGAGTGGATTTCAAACCTCCCATGTGCTTGAAATTGAGTGGATGAGGGAGTTTGAATTTGCCATTTTGACCCATGGGGTCAGGTTTGGCCTTGGGGCCAATTGGGCTGACCCAAACCCATTGGGTTGGGTGCACCACTCTTCATTAGGTCCCCTTGAGCTATTAGAAAGCATCAAGTGGATATGAAGAGGGTATGACCAAATTACCCATAGATTAAGCCAAAATTTGTTCTATGGCCTATAGGTAGGATGGTCATTTTTTGATTTTTCAATTTGGATATGTTGGGTATGTGGAGAAAATAGGTTTGGCCAAGTTAAATTAGATTTGGAGTTCATTTGATAAGGTTTGGCTCATGTTGACCCATTTAGGTCAAAATGGGTCAATTTGGGTCAAGTTGACTAATTGGTCAAATTGGGACAAGTTCATATGACCATTTGAAATATTTTGGTGGCTTTGGTTTGATTCAGTTTGGTATAGTTTTGAATTTGGCTCATATGACTTCATAAGGTCAAATGGGTCAAGTTGACCTATTTGACCCATTTGAGCTATTTGAGGTAGGGTAGGTTTAGGTTAGGTTAGTCATATGGAGTGGATTGGTATCTTTGTTTCCAACTAATTTTGGTTATGTTCAAATTTGGCTCAACATGACCCCTTTAGTCAAGTTAGGTCTAAGGTCAATTGGGCTAGTTAGTCTAGTTGGCCAATTGAGGCTTTGGTCAAGTTCAACAAGTGATTTGGAATGAACTTGACCCATTGGTTTGGATCAATTTGGCTTAGATCAAGTTTTGACACATTTTGACTTTTTAGGTCAAGTTGGGTGAACTTGGATCAAGTGGCCAATTGGCTAGGTTAGGCTCGAATGTTGGCTTGGTCAAGTTCAAACATAGGTCATGAGTGAACGTAGATCAATGGTTTCAATCAATTTAGCCTATGAATTTGGCTATGTTAGGTTTCATTTCTAAGTGTTGACTTGGTCAACCCTTAGGTTTGACTTGGTTTGACCCAATTTGATTGATTGATCATCCCATGAAGATTGTTGATCATGATGAGAGGCATAGGTGAGTTTGGTTCAATCCAATTTAGGATTAGAATTTGGCTCATAAGGGTACTTTAGGTCACTTTAGGTCAAGTGAGCCTAAGGGTCAAATGGCTTGGTCAAAGCTTTGAGCTTGATTAATCTTGTATATGGACTTATGATTGAAATATAAATCCATTTACAAGTGGTTTGAAGTTAAATGGGTTTTGATCCATTTGATAATTTCATATTCAAAGGAACAATATGAAGAGATTTTGGATTCGTTTTTGAACTATGTTTTGATTTGGTTATTGGAGTTTGGATTTATATATGGGTTCATGATTTTAGGGTTGATTGAATCATGAAGGAAAATCAAGAGTTTGGCTTGATCTGAAATTGATTTAGCTAAGTTCAAGATTTTGAATTGAAAGGCTTAGTTGAATGAGTGGGTTTGAGTTTGATTTTTGAATTGGTTTTGATTGTTTGAATTTATATTTCATTTATATATGTGAATATAAATGAGAATATAAATGGATCATGAGAAAATTTAAGGGATTTGAAGTGGTTTTGATCATAATTTTGGTTAAGTCCATTAAGAGGGATTTAAGGGACTTAGGAAAATTTTGGAGTTTGATGTTTGAATTTTTGACTTTGGTTTGATTGATTTATATTTATATTTCATTTATATATGTGAATATAAATGAGAATATAAATGAGTTTTGAGAAAATCCCATGACTTTGAATTAGTTTAGAGTTGATTTTGGTTAAGTCCTTAATAGAAGATTAAGGACTTAGAAAGATTTAGACTTAGGAATTTTGATGGATTTTGATCATGGGTTTCAATTATATATTTCAATCATGGATTTCAATCATGGATTTGATTTGAGTTTGGAGAAAATCAAATAGAATTGATTTGGAGTTTGACTTGGAAAGAAGGAAAGTGAGGAATGGTTTGAGCTAAGGGTAGGAAATTTTCATAACACCCCTAAGGCATGACCTATTCCTATGGCTAACTCTTCTAAGTCTCTAGGGCTAGGTTGAGTGTTCACCTAATCACTAGATGTGTCTTAAGACTAAAGAGCTCTTAAAGTCTAAGAGGAATCCTAAGCCTAAGATGGAGGGGTTGAGAGCTCATTCTAAAAATGAGGTCAACAGTCCTCCACAAGCATATCCATATGTGGAGCATTCTATGGAGGCTATCTGCTTACTAGAACTAATAACTTGCTTATACTTATCCTAAGGTGCTACCTAATGAGGTAGAACTTTGCCACATTGAATTTAGTGACTTCTTGGAATGATGAGCTTATGGAAAGTTCTACCTTCTTATCGGGCATCTACAACTTCTCCTATGGGATCCTCAGAGTTAGTTGACTCCATGTCAATCTCAAGAGGTGAACCCGATTGATTTAGAGAAGGATAGTCTGGCTCTGAATCAGAAAGGAAAGGATCAGATCTACTAGAGCTATTATTTTTATTTAGACTCAAAGAGCTTTCAATAGGAATAAAATCAAGAGCATAAGAAGTAGACAATATTTAAGTAGAATCCGCTTTATTAATTTCTTTTGGGTGGAGGTACATGTAAATCAAGTAAAGTAAGTAGTAAGGGATTTAGTGCCCTTATTCAGATACAATGCTGTCACTAGAAGAGGAGCTAGGTAAGAGGTGGTAGCAAATGGAGGGAGTACTAACGGGTGTGCTACTAGACTATCCCTGGCAAGTATGGTGAGCTAGTGCTGTTGCTGGGCTATCACCCTCCTCGAGCTGTCTTTTGCAACATGCAAACCATCCTTGGTGTTGGAGGTTTGAGCTACTTCAGGCACCTACAAGAAAGCTTCTTGATCTTAGAAATGATCTTAGAGGTTGAGATAGGAGATATCCTTATTTGGTCTTAAGAGGATCACAAGTATCCCCAAGGATTACTCTAACAAAACTAGATGGTTGGTCTAATAAGTATTCCTTAAGGATGACTACGGCTCTCAACTTGTAACTGTACTCAAGCTAGTCCTTCAAAGTGATATAATCCTTTAAGATATGGCCTAACATGCAAGGTAAGCAATAGCTAGGATCATCACTCTTGCCCACTTCCTTCTCTCTTAGGCTCGGTAATAAAGTTAGGTTGCTTTAAGAGATTCTTAAAGATTTTCCTAACTACCTCCCTCTTGATTGAATATAGCTTATTAAATCTATAGGCAAGAGTAGGTGGAAAGTAGCTATCTTGCGATGAATATGAATACCGCTACTGGGTAGGCTGCTAAGGTGGTCGAAATGGTTGTTGTGGAGGCCTGTATGATGGTCGAGGTGGTGGCAAAGGAGGTCACGAGCTCATAGTCTCTCATACCAACTTTAGTTGCTTCCCTCATTCCATTGACACAACTATCCCCGGCTTCTTCAAATACCTTTGGATTAGCCTAGACGATTGGTGAAAAGGCATCTGGCTTCCTAGGCTAGCCTCCTTGTTGATTAATTTCAAATGTTTGATGGTAAAGACCTTAAGCATGAAGAGACTGTGCCATCGATATTCTTGAGAAGAATCTCAATGGCATGCTATTTCGTGTATAGTTTGTATTTCATGCTCAGTTGCACCACCCGAGAATGTAATCAACAAGGTACTGCTGAGTTTCTATTTCATAATGAGGTTGCTACAATCACCCTCTACTGAGCTCCAACAAACCTCTTGATGAAGATGTGCTCCAACTCAGAAAGTCTTCACCTAATCGCTGGGCAATTCAAAGATACTCCAGCAATACGTAACTGAAACGAATAACTAAAAAGGGGGAAGAGGAGTTCGTTGCTACCACGAGTGTTGCAACAATTGGCTCTAAAGTGTGCAATGTGCTATCATGGGTTCACACTGCCATCAAAGATCTTGAAGGATGGTGGCACAAAATCCTAAAAAAAATAAAAACTAAATAAAAACCTAAACCTAAAAAATAAACGTAAAAATAAATAAAAATAAAACCTAAACCCTAAACTAAAAAAAACTTAGACCTAAAATAAATAAAATAAAATAAACATAAATCTAAACTAAAAAAAACTAAACTAAAATAAATAAAACCTAAACCTAAACCTAAAATAACCTAAACCCTAAACTAAATAAAATTAAACAAACTAAAAATAAACTTAAACCTAAACTAAAAAAAACCTAAAAAACCTAAAACCTAAACCTAAATAAATAAAATAAAAACCTAAACATAAACATAAAAATAAAAAATAAAACCTAAACCTAAAAAAAGAAAAAATAAATCTAAACTAAAAAATAAACATAAACCTAAACTTAAAAAATAAACTAAAATAAAAAACCTAAACTAAAATAAAAAACCTAAAATAAATAAACTAAACTAAATAAAAAACTAAATAAATATAAAAAATAAAATAAATTAAAATAAAGAAAAATAAACTAAATAAACCTAAACCTACTCATTTACATAATTTTTTTAAAAAAACCCCTAAACCCTAAACCCTAAATCCTAAACCCTAAACCATAAAACTAACCCTAAACCCTAAACCTTAAACTTACAACCCTAATCTTACAACACTAATCCCTAAACCCTAAACCCTAAACCCTAACCCTAAACCCAAAATCCTAAACCCTACACCGTAAGCCCTAAACTCTAAAACCATAAACCCTAAACCCTAAACTCCAAACTAACCCTAAACCCTAAACCCCAAAAACCCTAAATCTTAAAGCCTAAACCATAAACCATAAACTAACCTTAAAGTCTAAGCTAACCCTATACCCTATAACCTAAACATTAAACCCTAAACCCTAAAACCATAAACCCTAAAACACTAAACCCTAAACCCTAAACCCTAAACCCTAAACCCTAAACCTTAAAAACCTAAAAACCTAAACCTAAACTAAATTAAAACTAAAAAAAAAATTAAACCTAAATAAAATAAAATAATAAAATAAAATAAGAACTTAAAATAAAACCTAAACATAAACATAAAAAAAATAAACTAAAGTAAAATAAATAAAAACCTAAGCTAAACTAAAAAATAAAATAATCCTAAAAAAAATCTAAATAAAATAAAAATTAAACATAAAATAAAAATAAAATAAAACTATAATAAAATAAAATAAAACCTAAAACTAAAAATAAACCTAAAAATAAATAAAAAATAAAACCTAAACCCTAAACTCAAAAAAAAAACTTAAACCTAAAATAAAATAAACCTAAACCTAAACTAAAATAAATAAACTAAAATAAATAAAACGTAAACCTAATCTTAAAATAAACTAAACCTAAACCAAAACCTAAACTAAAAAATAAAACCTAAAAATAAAACTATAATAAAAACCTAAAACCTAAACCTAAAAAAATAAAATAAAAACCTAAACCTAAACCTAAAATTAAAAAAATAAAACACAAACCTAAAAAATAAACTAAAAATAAAACTCAACTAAAAAAATAAACTAAAATAAAAAACTAAATTAAAATAAATAAACTTAACTAAATAAAAATAAAAGATAAACCTAAATAAAAATAAAAAATAAAAGAAACTAAAATAAATAAAAATTAAATAAAAAAAACTAAATAAACCTAAACATACCATTTACTTAATTTTAAAAAAAACCATAAACCCTAAATCCTAAACCCTAAACCCTAAACTTATAACCCTAAACCCTAAACCCTAAACCCTAAACCCTATGCCTAAACCTTACACCCCAAACCTTAATAGCATAAACTTTAAAACTCTAAACCGTAAACCTAAACCCTAAACACTAAACCCTAAGCCCTAAGCCTAATCCCTAAACCCTGAACCCTAAAACTAATCCTAAAGTAACTAAATAAATTTAAAAATAAACCTAAACCTAAATTTAAGCCTTAAGAATGGGCAGAACCTTCATGGTAGGAACATCACCATCAACCGTGCTCTAGATCCTGGAGGCAAAGTGTGAGGTGGCTATCACAAGCTGGGGATCTGAGGGATATGGAGGTGGTGGGTGAGTAATGGTGGTTATAGAGGCATGAGAGTGATGAGGTTACAGCCATGGTGGCATGTGAGGAGAGATCCTGATATAGCAATACGTACTACTCTAAAGAGGTGGTTGATGGGATCTAGAGAAATTGAAGAATGGTCGATCTGATTTACTTCTTATGGAACTTTGCCTTTACAGTAGAGACAATTCTACTTATCTATGGATTTTTATTTGCCCTATGGGTGTTAATTTTTTATCTATGCCATCGATTATTTCTTAAAAAACTTAGGGTGCTACTTAATTGATTAAATTGAAAAGAAAAAATATTGAATCTAAATTTGTTCTCTATTTAAAAAAAAAACTTTAAACCCTAAACTAAAAGTTAAGCCCTTAACTTAAAACCTAAACCCTAAACTAACCCTAAACCCTAAACACTAAAAAGTTAAAAACCTAAACCTAAACTAAATAAAACTAAAAAATAAAATAAATAAAAAAACATAAACCAAAAAATAAATAAATAAAACTAAAAAAAACATAAACTAAAACCTAAACTTAAACCTAAAAAAAAATAAAATAATAAATAAAAACTAAATTAAAATAAAATAAATAAAAACCTAAACTAAACTAAAAAAATAAAAAGGCAAAATAAAATAAAAACTAAGCATAAAATAAAAATAAAATAAACCTAAAATAATTTAAAATAAAAACTTAAACTTAAAAAATAAACCTAAAAATAAATAAAAATTAAAACCTAAACCCTAAACCAAAAAAAAACCTAAACCTAAATTATAAATAAAATAAACCTAAAGCTAAACTAAAATAAACTAAATTAAAATAAATAAAACCTAAACCTAAACCTATACTAAATAAAATAAAATAAACTAAAAATAAACCTAAACTTAAACCTAAACTAAAAAAATAAAACCTAAAAATCTACTTAAAATAAAAACCTAAAACCTAAATCTAGAAAAATAAAATAAAAATAAAACTCAACTAAATAATAAACCTTAACCTAAAAAATAAATTAAAATATAAAACCTAAACTAAAATAAATTAAAATATAAAACCTAAACTAAAATAAATAAAATAAAATAAATAAACTAAACTAAACAAAATTAAAAACTAACCCAAATAAAAATGAAAAATAAAATAAACTCAAATAAACCAAAAATAAACTAAATAAACCTAAACCTACTAGTTTACTTAATTTAGAAAAAAAAACCCTAAATGCTGAACCTTAAATCCTAAATATTAAATCTTAAACCCTAAACCCTAAAAGTAACCCTAAACCCTAAACTCTGAACCCTAAATCCTAAACCCTAAACAGTAAACCCTAAAACCCTAAACCCTAAACCCTAAACCCTAAAACCTAAACCCTAAACCTTCAACCCCTAAACCCTAAACCCTAAAACCTATAACCATAAACTTTAAACCCTGAACCCTAAACCCTAAACCCTAAACTAACCCTAAACCCTAAGAATGGGTAGAACCTTGATGGCATCACCGTCAACTAGGCTCAATCTAGATCTGTGGTGGAGGCAAAGGCAGAGGTGGCAATTATCACTGTGGTGGTGGCGGATCTGGAGGTGCTAGTTGATATGGAGGTGGTGGTTGGAGCGGTGATGGTTTTGGAGGTGAGAGGAGCGATGGAGGTTACAACCATGGTGGTGGCAGAAGGAGAGATCGGGGATATGATGGAGGTTCCTGCTACTCGAGAGGTGGGGTGGTTCTGATGGGAATTGGAGAAAATGAAGAATGGCAAATCCAATCTACTGCTTATGGAATTATGTCTTTATATTAGAGACAGTTCTACTTATCTAAGATTTTTGATTTGCTCTATGGGTGCTTATTTTTTATTTATGTTCTCGCTTGTGTCTTACAAAACTTGGGGTGCTACTTGGTTGATGAAATAAAAAAAAGAAATGTTGAATATGAATTTGTTCTCTGTTAAAAAAAATCTTAAACTCTAAACCTAAAACCCTAAATCCTAAACATTAAACTAAAACTTAAACCTTAAACTTAAAACATAAACACAAAACCTTCAACCCTAAACCCTAAAAACATTAAACCCTAAAAATTAAACCCTCAAACCTAAATCCTAAACCCTAAACCCTATACCCTAATCCCTAAAACCTTGAACCCTAAACCCTAAAACCATAAACCATAAACCCTAAAATCTACAACCCTAAACCCTAAACCCTAAACCCCAAACCCTAAACTGTAAACTATAAACCCTAAACTCACCTTAAACCTTAAACACTAACCCTAAACCCTAAAACCTTATCCTTGAATAAAGATGTCATTAAGAGTAGATTTAAAGAATGACCTAATCATAACATAGTTATGGTAGCTAAAGAAAATGTCCTCAAGAGACTTTCCCATGATAATTAGAGATTTAAATACCCTAAATCATATTATAATACAATATATTATAATATAATGTAGCATCATATGTTTGAGCATGTAGTGATGTGTTTTTTGATGTTATAGGATGTTTTGAAATGTTTTAGTATATTATGGTATTGTGCCCTATATATATTAATATAAATCATAAAATATTGATTTAATAAATCAGATGATGAAATTTGTTAAATTTGAAGTGGGAATTAGGTTGTAGTGCCAAAGGTGTGCTATGCCACTTGTAGTCTAAAAAGTAAGATTTTATGTTCAAAATAAATATTATATGTTGTATCATAGTATAACATCATATATCATAATATATTATTCTATGCATTTTAAATTCTTTTAGTATTTTACAAACTTACAGCTTACATTAGCAATATTTATAAAAATGTTGATTTAGACTTTAAAATGGTGGAATTCGGCCAAATTCATAATAAGTAGAGCATGGAATCATAATATATTGTTTCAATTTAAAATATGTAAGTGATACGACTAAAATATCTAATTCTTTATTATTTAGACTAATTTTATATTTTTTTATCTTAAGCAATCCCTTGTGATGTGATATGCAATATAATATAATATAATTTTATAGTGTATTAAAATATAGGATGCCATAACATTGTGTAGCATCATGCATTATAGCATACTATTGTGTATTATTACTAATTGTTCAACATATTTTAGTTTGTTATAGTATGATGTAGTAGAGTTTGTTCTGGTATAATTTATAAAAATACTGATTTATAGGCTGAGATGATGGGATTTGGCAAAATTTAAGGTAAGCTTTAGGGAACATCATTGGGGGTGTGCTATGGTGTGTCATTTAATCTAAAGAATGAAATTTTGCATTCAAAATAAATGTTCATTTTTCAACCAAATTTTATAAATTTTTTACTTAAAGTGATTCATTTTAAGCTGTAATGTAACATAATATATTATATGAAAGCATAGTAAAATATAATGTACATAACAATATAACTTCACGTATATATGAATGTGGTGGTGTGTTACTAAATGTTATTGTACATTTTAGTATGTTTTACTTTTGTTATAACACATTGGGTCAAAACTCACAAAAATGTTAATTTGAAGGTTGAGATGGAAGAATTTGGCCAAATTCATGACACACACCAAGAAGCAACACCAAAATTATGCTATTTTATACTATTTCAAATAGAAAAATAACAATTTTACATCCAAAATGAACATTATTCATATTTTGAGAAAATTTTGTTATTTGTTCCTTTTAAGTGATTCTACTGAGATGTAATGTTAGATAATATATTATATTTTAGAAAATTATAATATAACATCATATATTATAATATAATATAGTGTGTTAGTTCACTATATTATGTTTAGCATGATATTGTATAGTTAGTTTGAGCTTGCACCATCATAAATCATAAAATGATTGATTACAATGTTAAGATGATGTAATTTGAATGAATACATTTGGTTGAAGTATTAAAGGTGTGCATAAAAAAAGAAATAAGATTTGATAAGAATTCCATGTCAAGGACATGGAGGGAGATCCGCTATGCGATCACATATGCATTGGACATGACATGTGAGGGGTTTATGTCAAGAGCATAGAAGAAGAAAATCAATTGGGGATAAGGTTTGAACTTGATTTGATTATATGATTTGTGGAAAGAAGATCCACTAGGGATAAGAATCTATAATCCACCATGGATTAAGATTGAATTGACTTTAATTTGTTTTATTTTAATTGATGTGGAGGCATATCTACTAGAGATATGGGCTCAAGTCTACTGGGGATCAGGTATATGAACCTTCCACTAGAGAAGCAGGTTTGGGCTATCCACTAGGGATTGGGATTTGAGTTTGATTTCATAGATTTGTTTGGGGATGTATTCACTGGAGATAAGAATTTGGTTGGATTTTCATTGATTTATACTCTTGGGGAGTTGGTTTAATTTGGCTCCGCTAGGGAGGTTGGTTTTAAATTTGATTTATTTTCTTGACTTGTTTATATATGATTTGGGGCTCCATTGGGGAGAAGGGTGAGATTTAACTCCATTGAGGGAAAATTAGATTGGGTTAATTCTGTTAATGTACCTCGTGTGCATGGACCTAATGAGAAGGGGCTATATCAGCCTTGACTTACCTCAAGTTTACAAATCCAAAGGGATAGTCTATCAGCTGAGGAGAAGAGCTAGCCAACCTAAGGGGTTGCCCTTCACTGTGTAATGGTAATGCTAGGAAGAAGGCATAGTAGAATTACATCTTCTAAAGTGAGGAACAATCGCTGGGGTTACCTATTGGAGGCATAACAAATCGGACCTGACCTAGGGCGACTATTGAGTAAATGCCACTGGGGACTTATGTCAACTCAAAAGTAGTCAGGATTAATTTTATCTTAAGTTCATGTGATTTGATATTGTTTGTTTGGTTTAGTTTAATTTTGAATTGAGGGAATATTCATTATGGATGTGAGCTCAGTCAAATTTGATAGACCATGTCAGTGTGCGATGGAGCCACTGAGAAGGGGCTATCTCGGACTTGTCCTATCTAAGATTTAGAAATCCAAAGGAATATTCTTCTGGCCATAGGGTAGAGCTCGCTAACCTAAGGGGTTGCCTTTTGGTTTGTACCTACTATGCTAGGAAGAAGGCATAGCAGACTTACATCTTCTAAAGTAGGGAACAACAGCTGGGGTGACCTGCTGGTAGCACAACAAATCAAACCCTACCTAGGGGTAACTACTGAGTGAATGTCTCTAGGGACTTATATCAACTCAAGAGTAGCCAGGTGATTCCTACAAGGAGTTTTACTAACACTGCCCTAAAGATAGGATACATGCTTAGGAAAAGTTACCACCAAGGGTGTCCTCCAAATACACAAATGAATATATATATATATATATATATATATATATATATATATATATGATATATAAAGGCAGGCCATATTTGAAGGGGCTAATCGCCTTGACCCATCTCTCAAATTTATGGACCAAGGGAGAATGCACATCCATAGGATGGATTCTCCAACTATATGGGTGGTTACTAGAAAAGGGGAATTCTCCAATCGATAGTAACTCGGTAGTGTCTAAATGGGGTCGAAAATGTGATCAAAATATAGTGCCCACAAGGTGTGTGCTAGGCTTATCCCGAGCCCTATAAAAGAAAGCCTATAGTGATGGTGGCCAACTCAAGGAGAAAGCATAGCATACACCACTCATCTTTCATGAGTGGTGTATCCTAAAGTGCGAGAACCAACCAACCTAAAGTGTATCCGTCAGCTTGAGTGGTGTATCCGTCAGTATAGTGAGAATGAACCAACCAACCTAAGGTGTTCATCGGTGTGCAATGATCAATATAGAAAGAAGGCGTATACGCTTACAACTTTCTAAGTAGAACTGATCATCAGGATAGTATGTTGTCGGTGGATAGATGCTATCTGACCTAGAGTGACTACTAAGCAGGGAGCCCTGAGGAAGGACTGGACCCAGACTTGAAGAAGTCATGAGGGAAGGAGCCGCTAGGGGACTTATCCTAAACCTCAAATATACTTCGCCCATCCATGAAGGCTAATCCAATAAGCGAGACTCACATCCTCTTAAATGATGCCAACATGAAGTAGCTTACCACCATGAAAGCCTACCAAACTAACATGTGCTCATTATTGTGTAGGGCCAAGTAAAGAAGGAAAGTGTAGACTTCCATCCAAAGCAAGAAGACCACGGGTAAACACACGGTGGTAGTATATGTCGACCTAGAGTAGCTAGTGTGTGAGTGTTTATAGGGGTGTTATCTCAACTCAAAGTAGCCTGAGATAAAAGATATATGTTTGTTTTATATGTTTGTGTGTAGCTTGTGTTTATGTTGTGTTGATGAAGGATAGGATGCTACTAGGGTTCCTTACACCTACCCTAAACACATCATGGCAGATTTGCAAACAAGAATATTTCAATATGGAAGAAATTGAATTTGAAATGGAATTTTTATTGATGATAATTATTTTCAAACATGATTTATAATATTTCTATAAGTAGAGCCCATTGACTGAAAGTAGTGGGCGCTCTACCTTATGATTAATAAGCTGATAAAATCCTCTTTGGTAGGCCTTTTTATGGCAAAAGGGCCTTCCCAAGTGGGTTCAAACTTGCCTCCCATCTTATGATGGACAACAATCGATCTCCTTAGAACTAAAATAAGCTCTCCTACATGAAAAGCTATAGGACTAACCAACTTGTTGTGACCTTGAATCATTTTAGCTTTGTACAACTTGAGGTTTTGGGATGCCCATAGACGTCTCTCCTCCAAACCTTCAAGCTCTTCTAACCACAACTTATCATTCTATTCTATTGTGATCTTTCTACCCACAGCTATCCTTAGTAATGAGAGTTGGACTTCTAATAGTATAAGAACTTCAGACCAATACACTAAGGAGAAAGGAGTAGACTGAGTTGGAGTTCTATATGTGGTACGGTAAGCCCACAAGGCTTCAACTAACTGCTCATTCCACTATCGCTTGTTGTTGTCAAGTGTCTTCTTTAGTATTTGGATGAGAGTTTTGTTGAAGTCTCCTGCTAAGCCGTTTTCCCTTGGGTAGTTGATGGTAGAATATCTCCGATCAATGTTGTGTCTTGGAACAAAGTTATTGATATTGGTGCTCTTGAATGCAGTACCATTTTTAGATATAATTTGTTGAGGCACGAACCTATATATGATATGGTTCCCAAAAAAACACAGAGCAAATGTGATCTCTCGAGCAAAATTGTCTTCATTTGGAAAAGTAGTTTGTATAAGATGAACCGATGACCCTTGGAAGAAGGAGGATCACTCAACCAACTATGTAGGTACCTAACACTGAATGGCCATGAGGCCAATGTAAGATGTAGAATGTTGGGTGGTTGGGGTAGGACCACACTGTGAATTTGACATTGGTGGCATCACCTAGCCGTATCCATGCAATCTTTAATCATCGACAGATAGTAGTATCCTAGTCTCTTGATCTTGGCTTTCATCTTTGGACTGGATTGGTTGGCTTCACATAATCCTGAGTGTACCTCACAATCTTATGGGCTTCATGCTTGTCTAAACAACATAACCATATATGATCAAAAGACCACCGGTATAAGACACCGTCCATAAGAGCATAAGAAAGTGCTCTCTACTTCATCTGATAGGCTAGGACTTCTCTTGAGGTAGTTTTCCTTTATTTAGGTAATCCATGAATGGTTGCCTCCAATCTAACTCCTCATCCTTCTTGGTAATGGAAACCTCCCCTTCAAAAGAGTACTTTTTGATGCATTCAATATCAATAAGGGATAAGACATGTCTATTTTGGACCTTTATTGAAATGGACTCATCCTCTAGGTATGCCAACTCTTTGAAAAGCTTAACTAAAGCACACACTACAGCATTTTGTCCTCGATGAGTCTTATAAATGGTAACCTTTGGGATTTGGGCTAACAACTCTATGGTGTTCTTGTGGTTGTGATAGAGCCTAGGCTTTATAACCTTATAGGACCTAGCGATTTGGTTGATAACTAGAGAATCCCAAGAGGATTTTGGATGCTTAGTAATCTAACTCCAAACCGCAATCAAAGCCTCATATTCTCTTCATTATTGGTGCAAGGATTAGATAGATGAAATGAGAATCATCATCACACCGGAGTTAAGAGAACTATTCCTACCCCGCCTTTCTTGGAATAGTAGATTGTGATTCTTCCTCTTTGAGAGGAAGCGCACCATCAAAGTACATCTCCCAGTGAATGCTAGTATCCCCTAAGTTCATGATTTGTTCATCAGAAAGGAGTGGGAAGTGCCTAAGAAATCCTAGTGCTTGTCCTTTCACAAAGAGGGTATGAAGGTAATGTCAAATTGTGAGGATCATGGATCATGTTAGCTATCCAGATAGAATCAACCTTGTCATGAGATACTATAGTGGATTGATCATAGAGATTAAGTTCACCTTATGAAGAAGCATGTAGTGCTATAGCTTTTGGGATGCAAAGATTAAAGCTAGACAATGCTTCTCAATGGGTGGATAATTAGCCTCAATGGGGATTAGATGATGACAGAGGTAGTATAGTGCATTTTCCTTCCCTTCATCATTGGCTTGGGCTAACAAAGAACTAATAGAGTTGTCTAATCCAAAAATGTAAATTACTAGTAGCTTGCCAGGGATATGGGATAATAGAACTGACGATGTCATCAAGTAATGCTTGATGTCATTGAAAGCATCATCACAGTTGTCATCCCACTTGAACTTAGCATCCCTTTCGAGAAGTGTTATGAATGGTTGACATCTTCTTGATAGGTTGGATATAAAGCATCTTAGATACACCAACCGCCCTTGGAATGATCTGAGTTGAGTTAAACTTTTAAGGGGTGGCATTTCTAATATCACTTTATTTTTCTCTAGATCAATTTCGATTCCCTGGTGTTGGACAACAAACCCAAGGAATTTTCTTGAAGCTACCCCGAATGAAAACTTCAGGGAGTTCATTTTGAGGTTAAATTGTCTTAACTGATTGAAAACTACTCTCAAGTTAAAGAGATGGTCTTCATTTTCTCTACTTTTGACCACGAGATCATCGAGATAGCACTCTACTTGATGATCAATGAGTTCATCGAAGATTCGAGTCATAGCCCACTTGAATGTAGCACCAGCATTTTTAAGGCTAAAAGGCATGACCTTATAGCAATAAATTCTGATGAGGGTTCTAAAAGTAGTGTTTCTTTCATCTTCAGGGGCCATCTTTATTTGGCTATATCTAAATGAGCCATCCATGAAAGAGAAGACTACATGAGATGAGGCAATGTCCACCATCAACTCTGAGATTGGTAATGGAAATTCATCTTTTTGATATGCCTTATTTAAATCCCTAAAATTGATGCATATGTGAATTTGGCCATTCTTTTTCTTAACTAGGATGATGTTGGCTAACTTGGCAGGATATTTTTCTTTCTAGATGAAGTCAACATCGATCGCTTTCTTGACTTCAAAATGACCATTGTTCTATGTTTAATCACATGCGTCTAGGAGCTTGTTTGATAGGTTAGCGAGTAGGTTCTATTACTTGTTTGTGGACACCACTATGTCAGAGCCAATCTAGGCATCTCTTCATAAATCAATGCAAAAGTAGTTCTTAAACTCAATCAATAGCCTAATAAAGTCATTGGTTTCAATTTCATTCAACAAAGAACTGATATATGTCGGGTGTGGATCTTCTTCAGTTCATAAGTTGATTTCCTTGAGCTCGTCAATGGTTGACTTGATCTCTTCTTCAAACTCTAGAGGTGCATCTTTAACTTCATAATCATCTAAATCATCTAAAGTTTCTAATCACAGCTCCTCATATGAGTTAATGTGATTTGCAAAAAATCTTTCAGATTCCAATTGATTGGTGATGACTAAGCAGTGACCGCCATCAACGACTGGACCCACTGTACCAAAACCTAGTCCAAGTCTTGATTGAGAGCTTTTGCATTTGTTCTTCCATATTCTTTTAAAGTAATCTGACCTGTGCTACGACAAAATGTGTGGGATTAACCCTTTCTTTTCTAAATTATGAACACAAGGCAAGTACCAATCAAAAGGTAATTCTATTAAATCTTTATTTTAATCATCCTCAAGTTCTACATCAACTTCATCACTTGAGGATGATGCTTCTAGAAAGAACCTCTGAGTCTTCACACCTGTGGATGACTTAGGGGATTCTTTAGCTACCAAGCCATTAGCTTTTTGAGAGGAAGGTGGGGTTAGAACTAAGGTTCCCAACTGATGCCTAACTGTATCACAAATAGACTTGTATACACTTATGCTTTGCTTTGGAGACCGGTCTTCATCGCTATCTAGCTCAAGTGTTACCTCCAAGGGAATCTACTGCTGAGAAGAGCTAGCTGGTGTGCTAACCATATAAGACTCATCCTATGAAAAAGATTCTAGGTCTATATGGATAGCAGGTGTACTCCTGGTAGCTAGGACATATCTTTTATTGGGTGGCCAATAAAGAGGTTTTCCACCCTGGGACTACCTCTGAACTGGCCTCTTCCTCTACCTGGTGGAGGTCAGGTCGTCCTACCTATATGCTCGAATAGAATAATGAACTATGGGGGGAATCTAATGTCATGCTCTACTTCCTCCTCCAAGTCTATTTTTGCTCCCTTTTATTTTCTTTTTCATTCTCTTTCTCTTTCTTTTTCTTTTTCTTTCTCTTTTCTTTTTCATTTTTTTATTTTTAAACTTTGGCAAAGTTCACAAAATATGTTGATCTTGAGGGAGGTAGTAAGCATCCTCATATATGTCGACCTCGTGAACTATAAATAGCTTGAGATCTCCTTTGACACAATAGATGATCCCACCTCTCACAAACTTCATACACTAATGTAGAGAGGATGGAACTATGTTGTTCCCATGTATCCATGGTATTCCAAGCAAAGCATTGAAAGATGTATCTGAGTCTATAATGTGAAACTTAGCTTCATCTTCCAATCATCTATCTCCAAGGGTAACACTATGGAGCCTAAGGCCTATTGATATCACTTTTGGAGTGTAGATTCAATCTTCACATCTTAGACATAGGAGTCTTCAAGACACTAAGACTTCCCTCATCGTAAGACTCTCCTAACAAATAGGTAAACAGTTAACTTAAGCCAAATGACTTAGAAAGGTTAACCATATGATTAGGTTATGCCTTAGGGATTAGGATAATCCACCCACAACCCAAATCCAATCCATGTTCACCTTCTCAAACAAAACCTCAAGTTTAATTCAAACATCAAATTCAAATCCAAATCCCAACCCAAATTCCAAAACCAAATGATTGAAGCCCATGATCAAATCCAAACTTGAAACCCTTCCTAAGGCATATGACCTATCCCATGGACTTAGCCAAATCTTAATCCAAATCAATCCAAAATCAATTGATTTTCTCATAATAAATTTATAACTTCATCTTCCTAAATATAAATCAAATCTACATTCAAATGATCAAAACTAAATCAAACTAAATCAAATTAAATCAAAACCCTTCTTAATATGACTATCCCATGGACTTAGCCAAATCTTAATCCAAATCATGTCAAACTCAATTGATTTTCTCATAAATCAATCATATTTTCAATCATATTCACAAATTTAAATGAAATATACATTTAAATCATCAAAACTAAATCAAGCCAAATCAAAATCAAAACCTAAGCCACATGACCCAACTCCATGGACTTACCAAAATTCCTTCATTCCAAAACACAAATTCAATTGATTTTCTCATGAATCAATCATACCTTCAATTATATTCACAAATATAAATAAAATCTACAATCATCAAGCCTAACCAAAATCATCCCAACTCAAACCCAACTTAACCCCTTTGACTTCAAATGTTCAAATGAACCAAAACATATTTGAACCCTAGCCAATTGCAATTGAAATTATATATAAATCCCAAATCGATATATAAACTCAACTAAATCAAACTCAACCCAAAATCAATCCAACTTAACCCAATTGGCCCACTTGACCCAAAATGGCCAATTTGACCTATTTGAGCTAAGTTTTAATCCTACTCAAATTAGATTGAACCAAGCCCATCCAAACCTTCCATCATGATTGTTGATCACCCTAGGTTGGTTAATTATTACAAATTAGGTCAAACCAAGTCAATCCAACCCTTATGAACCCAGAAATTATAACTAGAAATCCCCAAAAACCAATGATTCATAGCAAATCAAAATCAATATTCGAATATGACTTGACCTTCAATTGAGTCAAACCAAACCCAATTAGACCTCTTGACCCAAGTTGACCCAAATTGACCTAAAAGGACAAATTATGTCAAATAAAAATATAAATCAAATTGATTGTAACCAACGGCTCAATTTCATTCCAAATTGATTGTTGAACTTTACCAAAGCCATGATTGGATTGGAAATTGACCTACTTAGCCCAATTTGACCTAAAGGTTCAAGTTGGCCTAAATCAAACCAAATCCAAATTAATTAAAACCTATGTACAATCATCTTCAATTGGTCAACTAAACCCAAAACAACACCCAACCAGACAATTTGTCCAATTTGGTCAAATTGGTCAACTTAACCATTTGACCCAAATGAATTCAAATGAGCCAAAATCAAATCTAAGCCAAACTAAAAATTAAAACAAATCCCTTATAACTTAACCCAATCCTTGGTTTGACCCAATTTGGCCAATTGGTAAACTTGACCCAACCTAACCCAATTTGACCTAAATGAGTCAAATTGAGCCAAATCAACTCCAATTGACTTGAAATTTGGGCTAACCCTCTTTTGGCGCATTTTAAATCTTCCCAAATCAAATTTAATGCCAAATAATCATTCTACCCTTAGGTCAAGGGTATCACATGAGACAAATCACCCATGTAAGTGGTCATTTCCATTTCTTGGCCACTTTGTACTCTCCCAATGGTCAACTTAAGCACCTAGGACACTGCCCAAACTGACCCAAGGGGTGGTTGGGTCGGCCATGACACATGGGAGGTGAAATCACCTCACCCTCCCCATTGGAGCATTTGAAGCCCATAGGACACCCATGATTCCTCCTTGGAAGTCACCTCCACACCTTCAACAAACCAAGTCAAGCCAACTCACCTCCTCCCTGCCATGACTCCACGAGATGGTGGGATGGACTAGAAGCCAAACCATGATTAAGATGAAAGGGGTATACACCCCCTCATTTCAACTCAAAAAATCTTTCCTTAAAGCTACCCAAGATGAGCGGCTAATGCCATTCCCTAAGCACCCAAGCTCGTTCTTCGATCGAAAAATGCCATTCTAATCTATCCTGAAGTAGGACACTCCCATTTCTGATCTAACTTCTCCATTTCACCATCAAACTCTTTACGCTCCTTCCCTAGGCCTCATCGAGCAAGAATGAATTATCTCCCAAGCTTTCAGCACCAAGGTAGGACTTCAATCAAAGTTGAAGTCCAAATCATCAATTCATGGCCTTCGAGCGAACATCGAGAATTGATCCAATTGCTTCTCATACTTTATCTTCACTAGATGAAGCTTCCTCATCATTCAAACCATTGAGCTCCAATGAGGTATGCTTCCAAAACTGATTTTAGGCAAAATGGGATGGAGCTTTCAGAAAACTTGCATCTCATGTGATGACCGTTGGATCCCCTCGATCGATGTCGTGAAGGTGGGATCCGAGTTGATCTAAGCATAGATCAAGTGAGCAATGACGGATGAACTACATTCTCTCTCACTCACATCATGTTAGATCATGCACCATTTGTTCCACATGATTAGAATGGACGGTCGTAATTAAATTTGCTAAATCAATTTGATTTAATCCTATTAAGCTGTGGGATTAATTGTAGCCGTCTGATCTTAGATTGGACGACGGATGAGAAAGCACATCTTCCACCGCCACATAGGGGCTGAGTGGGATAAGTTTTAAGAAGTCAATCCTGCGATACCACGTGAAAAGCACGCCGCATCAGTGCGCAATGTGGCGCCAAAAGGATTAGGCTGTAATTAGGCTTAATTGACCATTTTTAATGGCTAAAACTTATAAAAGTCATAAATAATTATAGTGAAATAAAAAATGCAAATAAATACTCATTTTAAAGTTATTTCAAAGGAGAATTAATTAAAAATGATCTAAACTAATTTTGAATAGCAATTAAGGTTTAATTAATGTTTAATTATAAAGTTTATTAGCTTAATTACTCTTTAATTACCTGAGCAATTAATCCCAAATTTTGTGGGTTAATTTGATGGGATGACCTCTACCTCTTATGATTTTCTTGGGATTTATTTCTCACTTAATTAAAAAAATTGACTAATTAAACCTTAACTATTCTTTTAAGTTAATTAATGATTAATTAATCCCATGAATAGTAATAAATTAG